>MU187010.1:0-31836 GCA_016904865.1 Pissodes strobi
TAACAAAATTACATCACACTTGACGTTTGGAGGTTTTGCTCTAGGTACTCTAGTTCTGCCAAATGTGTAGATGTCTAATTCAAGTCCACTTACATTTTGATTGCGAATTGTAAAATACATCACATGCAGAACTTAGCTGGTTCCAAAACTGCAATAATATGTGCCTTGATGTGTTATAAATGCTTCATTTTCTGGGTATAATAACAAGCTTCAAATCTCTACCCCTCCTGTATTGTAATCAAAAATTGCAAAATGACCAAGCTTGTGTTAAATATAATTTTTTTAAGTTTTATAAATTACAGTCATCATAGGTACTGCCGTCCTAAGCCAAAAAGACGCATCTCAATATTTGAACTTTTTGAGTTATTGCGATTTATCGGTTTTTTGTTACAGCACTCTTATTTTGCAATGTTTGTGATTTTTTCAACAGTTGTTTGTAGTGATGTGTGTAGTAATGAACAACTTCGAAATTTTTATTTTTTAGATAGTGATATTTTAATTAAAAATGAGATGCGCCTGTTGGGCTTAGGATTTTAGTACAAATCTGAGATACGTCTAGAAGGGTAATGCATTTTGTATCTGTTATATACTTAGACTATATATAGTCTAAGGTTATATACTTGTTATTACAGAATATATACCTACGCAGATTTATTACATACTTTTTGAACAAAGATTCATTGAGAGTAAATTAAGTTTAACATATAAGCTTACAAAAAAAAAAATACCAAAATATTAGTTGGAGTCATCATCTTGCTGAACTGAAAGCTCTTTTCCAAAACTGAAACCGGAAACTTCATTATTGCACCGAGATTTTTTATTATTGACGCTCTCTTTTTGGATGGAATTCCAAGTAATTTTTGTTGTTTTTTTGGAGGGGGCTGTCTTTTATTTTTCGCAATTTTCGCCCTGAGAAAATCAAGTTCAATTGTTGAACCATCAAAGTCATTTCGGTATGTCATAATATGGGCATCCCTATGGCCAAATACTTAGACTATTTCATTTAGATAAGGCCGGGGGTTAAGTGGACTAAGTTTATAATGCAAAGTGTAATCCTCCCAAATAAAAAAATGCTGTAATTCCATTCGCAGAACTTCAGTTTGCGTGAGGCTAGTTTTACGGCTTGAACAAAATCTGCAAAATCGTAGAGTTTGTTGCCCATCTTTTTCATTGACAGCTCAACTTTGTAATGAAAAAATAAATGTTTGGCCGGACTCGAAATATTTTATAACAATTTTATTAGCATTAATTTCATCAGAATTAACAATGTAGAGCAAAAATGAAAAGACGCAGAGCAATTATCAATCCATAATGTTATTTTGACAGCGTCTCTTTTCATAAGGAAAAATTGGTAAAATGCGCTTATTGATTCATCTTTATTGCGTTTAAATTAGGCGTAATGCCAAACAGCGGCAAATGTTTTCCTATTCTTTTTTTTTTGCCAATTGGTACAAAGCTCTCATTGTACAACGCATCTAAGCGCGTACTGTACATGACGCGCGTACTGTACATGACCCGCTCTCAAAATTAGCAAAAATCCTGAGCGAAAAAGGCGCATCTTTAACAACCGTCTTTTTGCTTAGGAAATCGAGATACGTCGAATGGGATTAGGATTTTTAATTTTTTTTGAGATGCGTCTAATTTTATTAGCAAATCTTAGGCACTAAGGATTTGAAATGCGTCTTTTTTGCTAAGGAAATCAGTTAAACATAGCATCTGGGGTCCTTAAGAACCATAATATATAAATCGAAAAAATATTGAGATGCGTCTTTTTGGCTTAGGGCGGCAGTGTAGATCTAATGAAAATTTTCTTTCAGTGCCAAAGTCTGGACAGAAGCTTCTATTAGAAGTGATATACTGGATAAACCATGTTAAACAGATGATGGCATATAGACTATGTGAAGTTCTCTTTGAGGAAATGTATTTTTCTAAGATAACCTCTGCAAGAAAGCACTTCGTACCTTATGCAAGTATTTGGTAAATATCTACAGTGGGTATTTAGGACAAGTCAAGATTCATCTCAAGAACCACCAAAGAAAATCAAGATCCTTGCAGGTAAATCTTTATAGCAATTGTTCATTGACATAAAAAAATCAAAGTATCAGCATTGTTTCTAAACGCACAAACTGTTACAGCTATTTCGTTTGTCTAATCATTATGACTGAATTTAGCAACATCATGTTGAATTCCATAGTAGAAAAATTTTATTGGTTGGATTTATTATTTACAAGTGAGTTATAAAACAGTACTTACAGTACCCTGATAGGTACTCAAAATTCAGATATTTCACCTCATCCTATAATTACAATAATTCAATAAACAATATGTACTAAAAACACTAGATACCGGTTTTATGAGTTATGTACCCAATAGAAAGTATCTACTGGTCACATATATAGTTCCAGTTTTTATCTGAGTTGTACTAATTGATATTTGTCAGACACTTTATTGTTACTAACATGATATTGTTTGACTGCAATTAAATAGCCTTATGCTTGTTGTTAATACTGTATCAACAATACCTTCATTATTATTATCACTTTCAGGTCCTAGTATTTCAAAAGATGAAGAAACAAAATGGGTGAATTTGGATGATATTCAACCAATCAACATAAGATATGATAATTGTGTTCTACCTTCTGACCTTTCACCAACTATATATGCTGAAGAGCTGCAATGTCAACCAGGACTACATAATAAATCAGTATATAAGGCCCTTGCAATCAAAATGAAGACAATGACTGATAAGGATAAACACTGCATCCTTTGTATCGATGGGTGATAAACTTCGTACTATTTTAGAAGACTGTATTTTAAATTTAAAGTATATATATTTAAAAGTGGAAGGCATAGGAAGTGACATGGGCTCGAACTTTATTGATTTGACTAAATGTCTAGAAATTACACCTGAAAATACAGAGTTTCAGGTAGGAGGTGAGAATATGTTCTATATTTTTGACCCATGTCATTTAATTAAGGCCACTCGCAGTAACTTAAGCAGACCTTTTGCTTTCAGGGTAGAAAAACGTCTTGGTGATTTATTAAATGTTTCTATAATTCCGATAAAAAGCAGTTCCACAGGTGAGCACCTAAACTCACTAATTCTCACATTAATCCCACAACTTTTGAAAAAATGAGAGTGGGTTATGCCGCTCAACTTTTGAGCAACTCGACTCAATTGCCAGTGGTATGAATACATACATGAGTTTGGGTGCATTTCCAAATGAAGCTTTTGCAACAATTTGAATTGTAGAAAAATCTAGTAATCTGTTTGATATCTTAAACTCTTTATCATTAAATAATTCTTATAAATTTAAGAATGTATTTGACAGATCTGATTCACAGTTGGAATTTTTAAACGAAGCTTTGGATTTTTTTGCCAAAGTTAAAGGTATTAAACAAAAATGATCAAGATTATTAAATGTTGGTCTATTACAATAAGAGGTTTTTTTAATTTATAGCAAACACTTTTAAACTGTGGGTATAAATATCTTAAAACCAGAAGACTGATTGTTTAGAAAATTGCTTTGGAAGTGTAAGGCAAGAGGGAGACAATTGCATAAATCCCACACCAATACAGTTTCAAAGTGCCTTCAGAAAATTATTTTTGCAGATTTATTTCCACTCAAATCACATGAATTGTAGGGAGGATTTAGATAATGTTCTCATTATTTTAAAATCCATGGACATGGTAGAAATTATTAATAAGGAGTCGGAAACATCAACTGCAGCAATTTCCTTGCCTGATTGCAATTACCGTAAAGAAACCGTTTCAACACAGAATGCTATCTATTATGTCTGTGGATATTTGATGAAAAGGTGTCTGGAAGTACATTCATGTGACATTTGCTATGCTTTTAGCAGAGAATGTACTAGTATTGATGTAGACAAACTTCTGTCTCATTTTAAAGCTTTTGATGCAATTAAAGGTACTTTTGGTGATTTATCATCACCACCAGAAAAGTAGGTTCATTTTATATACAGCCTTGAAAGTATTTTCAACTCGCAGTTTGAGAACATATGTACAGGCGAAAAAATATTCTAATTATTTAGTGAATATATTTGTAAAACTTCAATTTCTCCATACCTGTTCAAATTTTCCCAAGCTGTTTGTATTAAAACTATTTATAAGACTAAAAATATTTTATACTTTAAAATTTAATAATACGACATCTCAAATGTAATAGTTCTGATAAAAAAGGCATTCGGAAATTCAAAATCCTCACACATGTATAGTTGAAAAAAATTATTGCATTTTTCATTTCTTAACAATGTACCCTCATTTATGAAAACTTATGTATGTATGTATGTAAATAGTAGCGTTTATAGCTGTGTGTGTTCTCTTAAAGCAATTTTTTTTTAAGTTATTTGATCGAGATATGGTATTGTTAATTTGTGCTCATTGCTTTGAGTAATATTGTATGGTTTATTAGATGGGTTATGTAACGGTAAATTGTTACCATAATGTTTATTTATAAAGCTAGTATTTAAGTTAATCGAAGTTCATGTCCCTGGGAAGACAGTTCAAGTTTTATCCCTTTAAATGCTTCTGTTAGGATTTTTACCGAATATATCTGTTAACAGTGTAAATAGAGTACCGAGACGGAGGAGGATCGAACAAGGTCGGCGGGAATGTAGGTGCTCTCTTACTCTTGACAAGAAGAGAGGTTGCTAATGTTAGACCATCATTCAGTAATAGTTTTTTTTTCGAGCCATGCCTTAGGTATAGAGGACATAGTCAGTTATCCCTCCCTGGGATGGCTTAGTCCTGCCTTTAGGTGGTAATTTCTTATTTTTGGTTGTACACGTATGTCAAAATTTGTTTACTAAACATTGAAATTAAACATTTTTGTTGCATTTCTGCCGAAATCTACGCCGCAAATTTACTTTCAATAACCTATGATTAATAAACGTTGTTAGACTAGTGAAAATTGTTGTCTTTTATTTAAATTAATAATTTAACACCATGTTCTTCATAACAGTGGGTGTGAGGGTTAGAATCCCTTAAGGCAACTCGGGTAAGTAATTAAGTACTCCTGACTTACATCTCCTTAGCCTACTGATAACAGTTACAGAATCAATAAAAACTTTCTGTTTGTTTCTGTTCATTTTGTTGCAAGTTTTAATTTTCCTCCTCATTTCAATGGTTCAAAAAATATACCCAATACTTTTGTAAATATAACTTATCGTAATTTAAAGAAATGGAGTACTATTAATAATAACAAGAAGTTGCTGAAACTAGAAACTAGTAGAATAAGAAATGTCTATTTGAGAACCGCTGAAAACGTCGTACAATATTATGTTTGTTCTAGCAGCGATTTCAAACGGTACAAAGCCTTCCGGAGTTTGCGCATAGCAATATAAGCGACGCTTAAATCGCTATGCGCAAACTCCGGATGGCTTTGTACCGTTTGAAATCGCTGCTAGAACAAACCTATTATATTTTTCTACTACCTATCAAAAACCTCTGCTACACTCCTTCAATAGCCTCCAAACCAGGCGGGTGTAAGCTCAAAGTGCTTTATTTAGATTAAAAATTGACACATCAACATCTTAACATGATAAATGAAATCATGAAATACAGGGGTTTATTTTTCTCTCAACGCGCCCTCATTAAAGGAGAATGTAAATAAAATCCCAAGAAACTATTGAGATTCCTTTATCAATAAATCTTAGAAGAAATATAAGTAATATATATTTTTATAATGAAAGCTTTCAGAAATTATTATCGACAAGGGTGACAGGAAGTAGGAAAAACCACTATATTATGGAAAAGCTTTACGGAATCGGATTCAAATATGAAAAATGAGCAATTTTCCACTTCAAGTGTTTTATAGTGTAGTCGCAGAGTCGCTTTCTTTCGAGCAACTTCATGGTTTGAGCAGTTTACAAATAAGAAGTCCATCTGTCATCGGCTCTGCCGGAATCGGTCCCTTGAACATCAAAGGTGCCGACGCTTTATGTCGCTACTCGTTGGTTTGTTATACTCTGCCTGTACATACATGGATTATTGTGCTATCGTAGTCATTTGCTGTACCGGCTTCCGGCTTTAATAAAATATTTTCTTTACAATTTCTATTGTATCGTTTTTGAACGTAAGCAAAAGTATAATTTTGGAATGTGCCTCGAAAATTTTTTATCTGCAGTGCCTTGACGAGATTTCTAAAGTCACCCTCGAACAAACCCCTCCGACCCCCTCCCCCCCATAGCCTTCTCCCAAAACGGCCCTTGATACACCGGAATAAAAGAACCCACACACGCCACGATTTGCTGTACAGCGGTTTCTCCATACAGGCACAAACTTACATTTCAGATTTATCTTCATTAGTTTACAGCAAATCGTTTAATTAAAGGCATCACCATTTGAAGCTTCCAATATATGTAAAATCATGACACCAGCGCGTAAACAAACTACAGCAGTTACTTTTATTGAAATAAAAATTACTGAATATCCAATAGGAATTTCAACCAGAATAGAAATAACCTATCTTGTCCTGCTCTCTCCTAAAGGTACGATTACCAGATTTCTATTTTTAAAATGCAGGATACAAAACACAGTCGGGAGCGAAGGAGGGTTGAGGTAAGAAATAGCGACGCAGGAGGGCCGATTTTTTTCTAAACAAACCCCATTTTGTAGAAAAGTTCTTCAGATCTTTTTTTGAATAGAGCAAGAACACCAATAGGCGAAATATTAACAAGGAATGTTTTAAATAAATATCATAAGCGCGCATTCATGTGCGAGAATTAATGTGAAATGTTACGGGTAGAAATTCTTTTTATTTATAGAAGTCATTCTAGGAAGGTATATCGGTTGGGAAACGATCTCTATTATTTTTTTCGATAAAGCCGAACATGACTAGTTCTTGACAGCAGTATTTAAATTGTCATTTAAGGTATTTAGTTGAATGACAGTCAAACGATTTTGACGTGTTTACAGAATTTTCTGTTTATTAATCTAGAAGGATGGGGAAAAAACAGGAGAATTGGTTGTTGTTGATTGAGGTATATAATCAACTGTTTTGGTCAGTAGCCAAAGAAGATTACCTGGATTGAGAAGGTAGCTCCCGAAAAGTATTTCTATTTCGAGATGAAATAGTGTGAAAACCGTATTACGTAGCCAATTTATCATATAATTTTTAAATATATTATGTTATAAAATTTTTTATAAACCCCTAAATATTTCTCAACTGAGTTCTACTCAGGCCGTTATCCCGTTAATGTTTTCCAAAATTACTAATTACTATGAGTGGCTACAACTAGTGTTCTCTATTTCAACAATCCAGGATTTTATTTGGCTCTCCGACTAGCAGTACCAGATGTGGTAGAGTGGTGTTGGTAAACTATGAATAAAACAAAAACTAAGCGCCACCTGCTTTTGGCCTCAAAGCAAAATCCTGGATACGATGAAAAGAACAAAAAAACAGGAAAAGTAAATGGTCAGAAATAAATAAAACATCAATTTAAGCAGTAGTTCTGGTTAACGACTTTAATTAATAGAAACAAAGAAAGAACCAAAATTACCAACAATGTAGTTCGAATATTTGAAAGATAATAATAATATTGTGTTCCCAAAAGGACGCCTAAGCTCTTCGGTTCAATTACCGAACGCACTCACCAGCGACAACTGACAGTTGGCAACCAGTTTCTTTTCTTTACGTCGGTTTAGTATTGGAAAAACGTAAACAAACAACAAACCGATACCAGGGCCGGATTTACCACTAGACACACTAGGCAATTGCCTAGGGGCGCCAAACCCCAAAGGGGCGCCGGCGTTAGCCAGCGTTTTGGCTTTTTAATTAATTGATAGTGATACCTGGGAAAACCGGAAAACAAAAAAGATAACTTTACCTGAATTTAATTTTAATTGTTTTTTTCTACTACCGTGCGTAAAATACTCACTTTAGGCACTCTCTAAAATTCTCTAAGGATAGGCCTTTTTAATGTGCAGTGCGTAAAATAAGTTAGTTTACGCACTAGTGCGCAAAGTAAATCTTACAATATTCCCATTCTTAAAAAAAGGTTCACTTTACACACTTGTTGCATAAAAATTATTTTTTTCATTAACATTAAATAATTATTTCTTATTTTATTTGTATAAAGTATATGATTGCAATTATTTGCCAAAAACAAAGATAATACGTCAAACTCAAGACGTCAAAATAGCGCATAAAATGTTCACATATTCGCGTTCGCGTACAGATTTGCCTAACGCCTCAGCCTAATATAGCAATCCTTATTAGTTAACAAATCTTGTGAAGCGATATCAACTATATCCAAAAATAGCTCTGAAAAACCGGTACCTATCAAAAGCTGAGGCCATGGGGCTACTTAAGGATTTTAATTCATTAGAAATGGGAATTTTAACTGCATCTTGGTCCGACGTGTTGGAAAAACGTCGTCAAGCCAACAAGTCACTCCAAACTGTCGATACAGATATAAAAATCTATGTCATTAATAGGGTAGTTTCGATCTATTAGAGATAACTATAATTTTTATGAAGAGCGGGAAAAGAAGGAAATTACAAAAAAGACCAAGAAAGAAAAAACAAGAACAACACAATTTGATGAAGGCGGTGGCGTAGATGTCACGTTTGATGGAAAAAGTGATCTTAGGATTAACGTTTATAATAATATTCTGGACTCCTTGAATCAAGCAGTTAAGCGTCGAGTCTAAGTATATAACGAAACAGAAAAAAAATTTGGGTTTTAAAGTAATATAAACACTATGGAGATCTGCGCTAATTTAAAATTATTGCAAAATTTATATTCCCATGATTTAGATGAGTCATTCATTGAGGAGATCCTCCAATGTAAATATTTTATTAAAGAGTTTGACGATATCAGCAATATCAAGCACTATCTGAAATTTATTAGATACAAAAACTTGGTAACTATGTTTCCAAATATCGAGATAGTGTCAAGAATTTTGTTTAACACTACCAGTTAAAAATTCATCAGGAGTAAAGGCTCGTTTTCATGTGGCATTAAATGTCGTGACTTTCATCGTCATGACATCGCGACAATTTTTGTAGCTTATTTTCACGTCTTTTAACTGGTGTGACATTCACTGTTACAAATATGGCATCCAGTGAAGTAAACACTGTCACGATAAGGCGACAATACTGTTTTCACCAGGTCGAGAGCGTGGCACTTTCAAACAAGTGTCACTAAAATCAAACAGATTTAGATATCATGACATTAAAGTCACGACATTAACCGATTGTCGACGACCACGCGACTTTCAGTTTTCACGATGACAATTGTCATGACAGTTAATGCCTTTGATGCTGTGGCACTAAAAGTCACAGTTTAATGTTACGTGAAAACGAGCGTTAAGATCATTATCGATACTAAATCGAACAAAAACGTACTTACGGAACACGGTTGGCCAAGAAATTCTAATTAACTTGGCGGTTCTTTCTATTAGCAGTGACATTACTAAAGTACGGTTCCGACGAGGCAACTAGTTGCGGCGACAAAGTTGCAGCAATTTTTTGATGCCGCGATTTGTCGCACAAGCGTTCACACACGGATGCAATTTTTCTAGTAAAAAACCAGACTACTGCCAACTGTGCAAACATGATATGTAAAGTTACTAGAACTAGTAAGATAATTTTCATAACTCTGTTGCTTTCTTTAATTCTACGGGGAATGCACCGGTTGACACTGTATCCTTCTTTTACTTTAAGTAGCTATCTTGCGCTTAATAGTAGAAGCAGCGAAATATTTGACAGTTCAAAAAGTGTAGCCAATACAAAAATGTAAGTTGCCAAAAGAAAATCACTAAAGAAAGTTACTAAATCGCCGCGATTAGTTGCATGAAAATAGAACATGTTCTATTACGTGCAACCAAATTGCAGCGACAAATTGCAAAGTGTGAACGCTTGAATTGGTGCAATTTTGATTGCTGCAATCGAATCGCCGCGACAAAGTTGCATCGTGAGAACCGGGCTTAATAAAGTTGATTTCCAAGAAATAATATGGGAGTTTGCGAAAAAAAAAAGAGTCGAAAAAGAATATAAAATATTAACATTGAAAATGTTTTTGTTTTCCTATTATGGGGTATCAAATCACGAAAAAGTGCATGCTACATTTGGCACATCACGTAATATACGTGAGAGATCGTGTTAGTCTGTTTCTGAGGACGGAATCGGTTCAAATGACAAAAATAAATTCAAGCTAACTGAAATTAACCGAAAGTTGATTAAACGACTAACCCAAACTAACTAAAAGTAACCAAAAGCACAAAAAGGGTTAAAATGAATCGGAACAAATTAAAAAAATAAAAGTAAGTTAAAACTAACTCAAAGTAACCGAAATTTGGCGAATAACCAAAACTAACCATAAAAATTAAAATTGGTTATAACCTATCGGATCCGGTTCAAATTATTAAAATAAATTGGTACTAACTGAAATTAACCGAAAGTTGATTCAACGACTAACCGAAAGTAACCAAAAGCTCCAAAAAGACTAAAACGTATCGGAACAGATTAAAAATATTAAAGTAAGTTAAAACTAACCAAAACGAACCAAATTTTGGCGACTAACCCAAACTAACCCAAAAACATTAAATTCGATTATAAAGTATCGGCGCCGATTGAAATGACTAAAATTAAAACTAACTGAAATTAACTGGATATTGATTGAAGGACTACCCACAACGACTGTCTAACCCAACCTAACCTAAACTAACCAAAAGCACCAAATATGGCTAAAACGTATCGAAACAGATTAAAAATATTATAGTAAGTTAAAAATAACCCAAATTAACCGAATTTTGGCGACTAACCAAAATTAACCAAAAACATTAAAATTCGTTATAACAGATCGGAAAGTTGATTGAATGACTAACCAAAACTAATCAAAAGTAACCAAAAGCACCAAAACGGGCTAAAATGTATCGAAACAGGTTACACAAATTAAAGTAAGTTAAAACTAACCAAAACGAACCGAATTTTGGCGACTAACGAAAACTAACCAGAAACATTATATTTGACTATAACGTATCGGAGCCGGTTCAGATGAATACTTTGATTTCTTGACAGTGAGTTCCCAAGGTCGCATCACAACACGGAAAATTTTAGTGAACGTCACGACACGGTTTATGCATAACTGATTATAAGGTATCGGAACCCGCTCAAATAAGTAAAATAAATTGAGACTAAGTGAAAATAACCGAAAGTTAATTGGACGACTAACCAAAACTAACCAAATCTATTAAAATTGATTAGAACGTAACGGAACCAGTTCAAATGTCTAAAATAAGTTGAGACTAAGCGAAACTAACCGAAAGTTGATTAGACGCTCAACCAAAACTAACCAAATCTATTAAAACTCATTATAACGTATCGGAACCGGCTCAAGTAAGTAAAATAAGTTGATACTAAGTGAAACTAACCGGAAGTTGATTAGACGACTAATCAAAACTAACCAAATCTATTGAAATTGATTATAACGTCTCAGAACCAGCTCAAATAAGTAAAATAAGTTGAGACTAAGTGAAACTAACCGAAAGTTTATTAGACGACTAACCAGAACTAACCAAATCTATTAAAATTGATTATAACCTATCAAACCCGACTCAAATAACTAAAATACCAGACTACGTGAAACTAACCGAAAGTTGATTAGACAATGAACCAAAACTAACCAAATCTATTAAAACTGATTATAACGTATTGGAGCCGGCTCAAATATGTAAAATAAGTTGAGACTAAGTGAAACTAACTGGAAGTTGATTCGACGATTATCCAATACTAACCAAATTTATTAAAACTGATTATAACGTATCGCAACTGACTCAAATGACTAAAATAAGTTGAGACTAAGTGAATCTACCCGAAAGTTGATTCGACGATTAACCAAGACTAACCGAATCTATTAAGATTGATTATAATGTATCGTAACCGGTTCAAATGACTTAAATAAGTTGATATTAAGTGAATCTAACCGAAAGTTGATCCGACTAACCAAAACTAACCAAATCTAATAAAATTTATTATAATGTATCGAAACCAGCTCAAATAAGTAAAATAAGTTGAAACTAAGTGAAACTAATCGAAAGATTATTCGACGATTAACCAAGAATAACCAAATCTATTAAAATTGATTATAACGTATCGTAACCGGTTCAAATGACTAAAATAAGTTGATGTTAAGTGAAACTAACCGATATTTGAATGGACGACTAACCAAAACTAACCCAATCTATAAAAATTGTTTACAACGTATCGGAAACCGTTCAAATGACTAAAGTAAGTTGATATTCAGTGAAACTAACAGAATCTTGATTGGACGACTAACCAAAATTAACCAATTCTATTAAAATTAGTTATAACGCGTCGGAACCAGTTCAGATGACTAAGATAAGTTGCGACTAAGTGAAATTAACCGAATGGTGATTGGACGATTAACCAAATCTAAACAAATATATTAAAATTGATTATAGTGTATTGGAACCGGCTTAAAGAAGTAAAATAAGTTGAGACTAAGTGAAACTAACCGAAAGTTGATTGGACGACTAAACAAATCTATTGAAATTGGTTACAACATATCGGAACCGGCTCAAATAAGTAAAATAACTTGAGATTAAGTGAAACTAACCGGAAGTTTATTAGACGTCTAACCAAAAGAAACCAAGTTTATTAAACTTGATTATAACGTATCGGAACCGACTCAAATGACTAAAATAATTTGAGACTAAGTGAAACTAACAGCAAGTTGATTAGGCGACTAACGAAAACTAACCAAATTTATTAAAATTGATTATAACGTATCGGATTCAGCTCAAATAAGTGAAATAAGTTGAGACTATGTGAAACTGATCGGAAGTTGATTAGACGATTAACCAATACTACCCAAATTTAGTAAGCTTAGTCATAACGTATCGGAACCCACTCAAATGACTAAAATAAGTTGAGACTAAGTGAAGCTTACCGAAAGTCGGTTAGACGATAAACCAAAACTAACCAGCTCAAATAAGTAAAATAAATTGAGACGCAGTGAAACTAACCGATAGTTGACGGCTAACCAAAACTAACCAAATCTATTAAAATTGATTATAACGGCTCAAATAAGTAAAGAGAATTGAGACTAAGTGAAACTAACCGAAAATTGATTAGACGACTAACCAAAACTAACCAAATCTATTAAAATTGATTAAGACGTATTGGAACCGACTCAAATGACTAAAATAAGTTGATACTAAGTGAAACTAACCGCGTTACATCGGGAATTGAGAGACGATTCGAATGCAGTTTTACAACCACCACTAATGTTATAAATTGTAAAAACGATCGAAACTTGAAGTATTATGCATTTATGTGGTATATTTTGGTAACCTAAATTTACGTAATCTGCCAAAAGCCATTTTTTACATTAGATTGTGTTAAAGGTGGGTGAGGGTGACTTTTAGTTTCTCACGACAGACTAGTCGTGTCTCATATCGTTAGATCGAGGAATGTCAGACGAATCGAATGCAAATAGTCTTTTGCTTTTTCAACCACACATAATGTTATAAATTGTAAAAAAAGAACGAAACTTCAAGTAATATGCATTTATTTGATATATTTTGGTAAAGTAAAGTTACGTAATCTAACCTGATCTCACCCCAACTTCTATCCACTATTATGTTTCTAAACAATTATGAGTTTTCTCAGATCTCAAATTTAGTAAGCGTTGCGTTCTGCTTCGGCATTTTCAATGTCTCCCCCGGTTGCATCTTTGTGAAGGACTTTGAATTTTTATTGTTCGTTTTCTTTTTTATGAACTGTTACCCATTTGATTTTTTGTTTGTTCTTTTATTTGCATTAAGAGTATTATTATTATTAGTGTATTTATAATGCAGTACTCAATATACCTTAACCTTATTTTCTTTTTTATACCGATAAGAAAATTGTTGGGGGCGCTTGGAAAAAAAGTGCCTATGAGCGCTTTTATTGTAAATCCGGCACTGACCGATACAATCATATAATTTATGAAATTATGATGCGTTTTCCCTTTTTAAGAACACAAGTAATGAATATAAATTCGCTAGAACAATTGTTAAATTACGAGTTAAATTAAATTGTTAATTTACGTTACCCAGATCGAGAGTTGGTGATATTATAAATTGCAATATTGAGTATCGAAAATTAATAAGTTTAGTTGGTTAGGTTAGGTGCAAGGAATTAAAAATGGAAATGTTATAGATAAGTTAAATCCTGTGAAGTGATTCGGTCAAACTTTCAGGAGTATTTAATTACCTATTCAGCAATTAGCAAGAATGTCACAAGAATTCAACTTTATACGGGGCTCGCTTAAAAATAGACCGCATAAAGGAACGACATTAAAAAGATAGTTTTTACGAACTGCTTTAAATAGCGGGTGTATTCCTGAGGTAACACACTACACAGACAAACCTGAGATAACTGGAAGCTGGTATCGGTGTTGCTCGGCGTCACAGGTGGTACTCGCAGCAACAATCCAGGTGGCAGCTACTTGAAATTTCGAACGTAACCAATACAAAAAAAAAGGTCTACAAAAGAACCGAGACTAAGAAAGCTGTTCTCCGACAACACTTCAGGTAGGTAAATAAAGCAATATTTCATTATATACTTAAGAATAGCCATAGATATTAAGAAACCATGCCAAAAGATGTAAGAATAGTTAAAAAGAACACTTACCAATGAGATCAGTGGCCTCTCACAGACAAAATCAGGAGTTTTTAGATGTTTAATCAACTTTATATTAAAATTAGCACAATGCTACAACAGTGCAAGACACATTCTCTTCTTGCCACCAGTTATTAAAGTCAAGATTAACTCCTTAGAGTAAAATCGGCAGGAAATGCCTAGAAAACTACAAAACAGCTCTGTAGTAGCTTTCTTTTGACGAAATTATACAAAATTATCTGTTCTCTTTTTTTTTTTAACAAGGTCCCGAAACTCTTGGTAAAAAATCCAGGGATACCTTTGATGAAAATAAATTTTGACAGACACAGGACATATCTGTTTGACTGTTATACATTTTTGAGATTGAATCAGAATATTTTACTACTTTTTCCAATTTTCTATGATATTTCAGAAGGATTTGTGAAAAGTATCTGTTAAAAACCTAAAGACCTTACAACAAACCTTCCAGGTAACAACAATTTTACTCCTTACCACTCATATTTGCAACAATTTAGATCTTTGTTATTGTCTTGATAACTGACCTGCACATTAATTTTAATAAATTTAATTGGAGTTGCAATAGGGAAGGGTATTATTAAGTTACTAGTAAAGAAAATGGTGTCTAAAAGTTAAATTTGATTTGAAATTAACCAGTCTACAGTTTATATAAGAGAAATTTAGTACTTAAAAATGTAAACTTCCGATCTTTGGGTAACATAACGATTACCTACCTACTAAAAAGAATACAAGAAACTTAAGCATTCAATACATTAATAATCAATACATTAATTTACAAAGCAAAATTAAGGAAGAGGCGAGTAAACATATGCACGGCTTGGCAATAGTGAATTTGCCAATAGGCTTTGAAATTCATTTAGTAGAACATTCTGAGATCTAATTATTATTATCTTTGCTTTTCCAGAATTTTGGCTGATCCATGAATACAGAAGGTCGAATGGGAAAACTCAGTTGGCAAAAGTGATCAACCCTTAGTTAAAATAGTGAAGGTGATTTGATGTAAATTATCACTAGAAAATAAATGCATTTGGAGTTACCAATTTAATTTTTATTCAATCTAAATTTTAAGATCTAAGCTCTGGTAAGTAAGATTTATCCTGATTTAATTTTTTTAAAAATGGCATACTGAATTATTTTATTCAATGGAGTATTTTCAAACCGTAACGACCGATTCAAACTTTCGAGAAAGGGAGATTGTTTTAATAGAAGGTATAAATTCTACCAACGGCCCCACGTCTTCTTTAAGCTATCCAGGAAGGTTTTGGCGAACCCCAGTTATGGGTAAGTTGTTCTAAGTTGTTTGTGAATGTAAAATTTCAATTAGTTTCTGGGGGACGAGTCCGGCATTCCCATTATTTTCATGTTAAGTTGTTTTGATAGATTACTTTCCGTTTTAGGGTTCTAGTTTCGGATTCGCCGTAGGGTTGTTAAGAACTCTTTTGGAACCTTTCAAATTAGGCTGCTCTATAGTTTTTTTTTGGATGACAGCAGAGAATGTCGGACGTCAGTTTTTTGAACAAATTTTTAACTGGTTAATTGACAGTGACAAGTCCGGGGACAGATTCTCTTCTAGAGGACCGAAGAAGGATTCAGGAAAACTTCTCTCTGATTTTCGAGACGTCCCGAAATACAGATAAGTGGTCATCATTATTCGACAATTATATTTTCCTGTTAGAGATGAGATAGAATTTTGGCATCGCCGTAAAGACCTAAAAATTAACCAAAATTTAAAAACTTAGACTGTATTTTATAACAGCTTGAATAATTATCATAATATTTGATATCGAATATTTTAAACACTAGAGTTTATATAGAACCTTTGTGAAGTGTAGCTACGCCGGCATAGTTCCATTAGTCTAATCTGACGGGTACTGGATTTTTGAATAATTTCCAGTACATTTTTTTAACCGAGGAAGTTTATATATTTTACTTTTCTCTTCTCTGGCATTAATTTCAAAAACGTATCATAGCATTTTAAGACTTGGTTTCTGTTAGGAACTTGCAAATTGGGCTTACGGAAAGGCTATTCTAACCAAGTTAAATTAATATAGAATAGTTTATGTGGTAACATCCGGTTAAGATATCGCGAAGTTGTTTTTTGCTGTGTCCGTAATAACAACGATAGAGCTTTGCCAACAAAAGTAAACCTGGTGGCGTCCAACCTCGACTTGGACTTTAACCCATATTGATTTAATTTCATATCCACGTACATCATTTTGGAACTTGTTTAGTGGGAATAAAAAAACATCGGACCAACCTGAGCTGAGCTAGCGTAGGTGTTTTTCAGGCGGTGCTGGAAGGACTGATACGAAATCTAGTGGTGTCTATAGTTCAAGGTATTTTATCCGAATATAATATACTTAATTTTTAATTTTCATTTTGATAGCAATTTGTCGTCCAGCGCCAACTGCTGAGTATATTATTTTATTTTCAATTAAATCACAATTTCGCGTCCAACTTTATAACAGAATTTAGCAGTAGAGTTTTAAAAATAAGAGATTACAAATTGGCACCCAACAGTTTTTTTTCCCAACAAGCTTCTAATTCCAATTTGATCTTACAAATTTAATTATTTGTAATCATTTTTCGTACAGGATTAGTATTTTATATCGGAATTTGTCATTGTAGGTAATTTACTGGATTTGACTTGTAATATATTATATCTTTTCTGTGTTTACATAGATTAAAGGGTCTGGAAGTTTAGTAGAAAGTATTGACTTTTGATTGAGCCTAAGTAGGAATATTTTCTTTAATTTATATTAAAGTTATTAAATTATAAATTTTAAAATGTTTAAACTTAATGTTGATCGGTTGTTAAAGGATGGGCTGGAATATGAAGTAAAGAATCAAGAGGTACGGTGGATTCCTTGAGAAAATGTTTACGTTCATTTTTTCTTTTAGAGAAATCTGGTAAGATAGTTCAGAGCTCGGTAGCATTAGATAATGATGAGGAAGTTAATGAGTACAGAAAGAAACTTAGATAATTAAAGGATTTAATATCGACTTTTTCTAGTTCTACTAAACAGATATCAAAAATAAAGTTAAAATTTGCACATTTGGTAGCAAGAATAAATAGAATTTCAGATAAAATTACCGAAAGATCAGATCTATTACTCGAGTTAACTTCTTTAGTAACTGATTATGAGATGAAATCTAAGCCCGTTTCTTCAAAAACGGCGCTAGACATTATTTTAGGTCCTGGATTTGATGATCAATAGTAAATAATAATAATTTGTCAAATCAGCTATGTCCTGGTGCGAGCAGCTCGCATAATAGTCTTTCTAATGGTAATGGTTTCCAACAAGCTTCTTCATCAGGCAATAATGCGAAAAGTGTACCAGTTTATAAATGGGGAATTAAATTTTCAAGAAATTCTGATGCATCTTTGAATTTTAATGCATTCTTACAAAGAGTAAACGATCTTTGTATATTAAGAAAATGTTTCTTGCACTGAATTATTTCAATCAGCATCAGATTTGTTTGAGTCACAAGCATTGAATTATTATCATTACTTTGTAAATATGCTAATGAGTGGGATGAATTAATTAAGTTAATGAAAGATGAATTTGTACCATCAAATTTTGGGGATAAATTGTGGAAACAACTTTTAAATAGAACTCAAGGTTCAGATGAACCGATAGGTATTTTTGTAGCAGCTATGACTCAATTATTTGACAGAATGCCGAGTATAGTTTCAGATGCTTTGAGTTTAAAAGTGCTGCGATCGAATATGTTACTTTTTTATCAAGAAAGATTAGTTTTGCATGATATTAATAATCCTTTTTAATTGAGTGAATTGTGCAGGAAGTTAGAAGAAACTAGGTTGCGGGTTGAAGAATTTAAAATTTAAACCACCAAAAAAGGGTAATGTTTCTATTGAGCCGGACTTAGATTATCAATCTCAAAAAGTCGTTTCTTTCTTTCCGTACAGGTGTTAGTGAAATTAATTTTTCAGAAAAAGAAGTAGATAATTTTTCAGATAAATCTTATAAACGGGAGTTTAGAAATAAGGATAGTAATGTTCGTAATTTTAGATATAATAACAATATAAATAAAAATTTTGGAAATAATACATGGGGAAATTATAGAAGGGACTATAGTAATTTAAATAATTCTCATAGTAATTTTAGAAGAAATAACAATCGGGATAATAATACGGATAATTTTGAAAAAAATAATCGTTCGGGTGGTGATAGTCATAGAAATGTCGGAAATAATTTTAGAAATTTGAATCGAAATGAAAATAGAGATTCAAGAGGAAAATTATGTTTTAAATGTAATCAGCCTAATCATTTTGCAAAAGATTGTTATTCAGAGCATAAGAGATATTTTGGTTGCGGTAAAATAAACTATACTAAGAGAACATGTCCTGATTGTAATAGAGGTAATAATAATAGGCCAGGTAACGTCAAAAGAAGCTAATTTTAGGTCGAGGGTTTGCTTCTGATTTGGATTCGACCAGTAGTATTCCGGAATTTAAAGATAAAGATATTTTGGATTATGTATTCGCTCATGTATGTCCAGGAGAATGTCCTTATCTAAAGGTAGATATTTTAGGTATAAATTTTTATGGTTTATTAGATTCAGGAGCGAATAAAATTTTTGTAGGTGAAAAAGGATGGGATAAATAAAAAAATTTAGAAGTTAAATTAGATATAAATAAATAGGAAAGCAATATGTACTATTGTGAATGACGGCTCTTGTGAATGTATAGGTATTGCGAGTGTACCAGTGAAGGTTAGGAATGTTGTGAGGTTAATTGATACTTATGTAGTGCCTGAATTGCGACATGAACTTATTTTGGGAATTGATTTTTGGATAAAATTAGGTATTGCGCCAGACATGCGTCGTGGTGAATGGTATTTTTCATCAGAAATTTTAAATAATCAGGAAATTTTATTAACTCAGTGTGAGACGGATTTAACATTGGAACAGAAAGGACGGTTAGATAATGTAGTGGTAGAATATTTGAATAAAGTTGGTGATAAGCTAGGTTTCACTTCTTTGGTGAAACATAAGATAGTTGTAACGAATAGTGAGCCGATTAAGCAGATATTATCTGGTTTCACCATTTAAACAGAAGCTTATAGATGAGCAAGTGGAGAAGATGTTAGCAGCTGGTATAATTGAACCATCAACTTCTGCATGGTCATCTCCAGTGTTGCTTGTGCCTAAAGGGGACGGCAAAAATAGATTTGTAGTAGATTTTAGTCGGTTAAATCAGGTATCGCGTAGAGACGCATATCCGTTACCTTATATCTCTGCTATTCTGGATAAATTAGGAGGTGCTCGTTATTTAAGTTCGTTGGATTTACAGAGTGCATATTGGCAGGCGGAATTAGAAGATGATAGTAAACTATATACAGCGTTTACAGTACCTGGGCGTGGTTTATTTTAATTTCGTAGGCTACCTTTTGGACTTAATAATGCACCAGCATCCTTTCAAAGGTTGATAGATACAGTTTTGGGCGCAGATTTACTACCATATGTTTTTTGTTATTTGGATGACATTATTCTAATTACACCTAATTTTGACAAACATATAGGGATTCTAAAAGTGGTTTTTGAACGTTTAAAAAAGGCTGGGTTAACTTTAAATATGGATAAAAGTGAATTTTGCCGAGCAGAGTTGTGATATATAGGTTATGTAGTTAACCGTGACGGTATTTCGGTAGATCCAAAAAAAATAGAAGCTATCACTAGAATACCAACACCTAAAACAGTAACTGAAATTCGTAGAATTATAGGGATGTTATCTTGGTATAGAAGTTTTATACCTTCTTTTTCTGAGTTAATATCACCTTTTACTAAATTTCCACGTATAGGAGCTTAATTTAATTGGAATGAAAAATGTGATGAGTCCTTTCAAAAGATTAAAAATGTTTTAGTTTCGGCACCAATTTTAACATACCCAAATTTTGAACACGATTTTATCCTTCAGACAAATGCAAGTAATTATGGAATTGGAGCAGTGCTTTATCATGTTTATGATCACAAATTTTCGCGGAGTCTAACTCGTCAGGAATGAGTTTATTTAGCTACAGAAATGGAATTATTAGCTGTAATTTTTGCGATTGAAAAATTAAGATCTTATTTGGAAGGAGCGAAGTTTCGGTGATCATTATAGTCTTCAGTGGTTAGACAATTTCAAAAATACTCAAGGTAGACTTGGTCGTTGGGCATTGCGCTTGCAACAATTTGATTATAAAGTTATTCATCGAAAAGGTAAATATAATGTGGTAGCTTATACTTTGAATCGCAGTGTTCCTATTTCATGTGATTCACTTTTGACATCTAATATAGATCTACAACAAATTCAGGATTAATGGTATATTAGTCTTAAACAAAATATTTTAAGTAACCCGTTAAATTATCCTCGTTGGAGAGTAACAAATGATAAATTTATAAGTATATTAAGCTAGATTTTCCGAATTTGCATGACTATATAGATTATTGGAAATTAGATATTCCAAAAGAGAAGGGGCGTGAGGTAATCTAACCCTACCATAATTCAACATTTGGTGGACATTTAGGAGTTCATAAAACTTATTTAAAGATTTGTCGTTTGTATTATTGGCCTTGTATTTGTGAAACACTGTGTTGTTTGTCAGAGGGTTAAACCGGAACAAAAATTACCAGGTGGTTTGATGAGATAATTTGATACCCAATTTTTGTTGGCAAGTAATTAGTATGGATCTATTTGGACCGTTGCCGAAAAGTAAAAAAGGGAATATGAATATATTTGTTTTAACAGATGTTTTTAGTAAATTTAATTACTTTTTTCGTTGAGAAATGCAAATGCAAAAAAAAATAGTGAGTTTGCTGGAGGAGCGAATATTCTTAGTACATGGAATTCCAGAAGTGATTCTGTGATAATGGTGTGCAGTTTAAGAGTCGTCAATTTCAGGGATTAACAAAGAAATATGGTGTAAAAAATTTATATAATCCAAATTATCATCCGTCACCTAATAATACTGAAATGGTTAATCGGGTAGTAAAAACTATGCTTTCTTCTTTTGTTTCTGATAATCAGAGGGTTTGGGATGAGAGTTTGTCCGCATTAGCTTGTGCAGTTAACACAGCACTTCATGAAGTAACTGGGCGACCTCCATATTTTATTAATTTTGGTAGGGAAATGGTACCTCATGCTAGTGAATATTCAAAGATAAAAGACTTAGATAACTGATCCAACTTAGGGAAAGATATAATTTAATTAAGAGAGTAGAATCTTTAGCTAAATTGAGAGAATTTGTAAATATTCGGTTAATGAAGGCTCATCAAAGGTCAAGAAACCAGTATAATCTTAGACGTAGAGATGTTAGTTTTCAGTTATGGTTTGGAAAAGGAAATTTGTTTTGTCTGATGCTGGAAATTATTTTACTGCAAAGTTAGCTGGTAAGTTCGAAGGGTCATTTAGAATAATAATTAGAAAACTGGGCTATTGTGTGTATTAATTGGAGGATTTGGATGGAAAATCGAAGGGAAATTGGCATGTTTAGGACCCTAAACCATATTTTGATCCAGAAGACATATAATGTTATGAAAAATAACTGTAATTTTTTTTTTAGGAATGGGGGTGACTGTTACGGGTAGAAATTCTTTTTATTTATAGAAGTCATTCTAGGAAGGTATATCGGTTGGGAAACCATCTCTATTATTTTTTTCGATAATGCCGAACATGACTAGTTCTTGACAGCAGTATTTAAATTGTCATTTAAGGTATTTAGTTGAATGACAGTCTAACGATTTTGACGTATTTAGAGAAATTTCTGTTTATTATTCTAGAAGGATGGGGAGAAAAAAACAGGAGAATTGGTTGTTGTTGATTTAGGTACTCAACTGTTTTGGTCAGTAGCCAAAGAAGATTCTCTGGATTGAGAAGGTAGCTCTCGAAAAGTATTTCTATTTCGAGATGAAATAGGGTGAAAACCGATTCAAACTTTCGGGAAAGGGAGGTTGTTTTAGGTTGTCACGTCTTCTTTAAGCTACCCAGGAAGGTTTTGGTGTACCCCAGTTATGAGTAAGCCGTTCTAAGTTGTTTGTGAATGTAAAATTTCAATTAGTTTCTGGGGGCCGAGTCCGGCATTCCCATTACTTTCATGTTAAGTTGTTTTGATGGATTAATTTCTCCGTTTTAGGGTTCTAGTTTCGGATTCCCCGTAGGGTTGTGAAGAACTCTTTTGGAACCTTACAAATTAGGGTACTCTATAGTTTTTTTTGGATGACAGCAGAGAATGTCGGATGTCAGTGTTGTGGACAAATTTTTAAGTGAAGAGGACCGAAGAAGGATGAAGGAAAACTTCTCCCTGATTTTCCAGACGTCCCGAAATACTTTGATATTTTTATTCGACAATTATATTTTCCTGTTAGAGATGAGATCGAATTTTGGCATCGCCGTAAAGACTTAAAAATTACCCAAAATGTAGAAACTTAGACCGTATTTTTAACAGCTTGAATAATTATTATCATAATATTTGATGTAAATATGTTCTATATTGTTGTGGAGGATTCATTCTTACCCTGGAATTGATTGCCTTTGGCTCCACAAATGATTAAATTTGGTTTGATTGTTATAGAGCCTCTTCGGCCCAGGCTCAAGGATGTAAACTGCACAAGTGCAAGTTTAGTGACCCTAATGAAATGTGTACCTATATTTCGTCGATTCGATATCAAGTCGGATATCGTTTTCAAGAAAGGCAAAAAACTAAAAATGAAAATGCTTAGCAAATACAATAAAACAGTAAAAAGCTCTTGCAGATTCCTTATATTCCTGGTTTATCAGACAAAATAAAACGAATAGGTAATAAATTTAACATTCGTACAATTTTCAAAACAGAAAACACCCTTAGATCTAAACTAACAAAAACAAAACCACTTAATGAAAATGAAACTACTAAAAATGTTATCTATAAAATACCATGTGAATGTAATAAATTTTATATAGGTGAGACCTGTAGACCATTATCAAAACGTATAAAAGAACACCAAACTTATATTAGAAATGCACAATTCCACAAATCACACATTTGTCAACATGCATTTGATAACAATCACAGAACACAATGGAACGCTTCTAGTATTTTGGCAAAGGAGCCTTCTTCTAAAAAACGTAAAATTATAGAAAGTGCTTTAATTTTATTAAATAAAGATGAATGTGTTGCTTCAACTTCTGTAAGTTTTAATAGTACATGGTTACCTTTGCTAAAAACTGAAGTTGATAAGGGACACTTAAAAATTAACTAATCCTTTCAACAAAAATCATTAAATTCTTCCTAAGCGAATAACACCAAATTATAGATATATAAAACTTCAAAAACAAATTAATTTACCAAATAACACCTCATTATCAAACTAAATACCAGTTAACCAGTAATTAAATATGGCATTATAATTGTCATCTTGTCAAAGTCAGTTCAAAGCCTGACAATCTGCAAGAGCTTTTTACTGTTTTATTGTATTTGCTTACCATTTTCATTTTTAGTTTTTTGCCTTTCTTGAAAACGATATCCGACTTGATATCGAATCGACGAAATATAGGTACACATTTCATTAGGGTCCCTAAACTTGCACTTGTGCAGTTTACATCCTTGAGCCTGGGCCGAAGAGGCTCTATAACAATTCAAACCAAATTTAATCATTTGTGGAGCCAAAGGCAATCAATTCCAGGGTAATAATATTTGATATCGTGAAGTGTAGCTACGCCGGCGTAGTTCCATCAGGTATTGGATTTTTGAATAATTTCCAGTACATTTTATAACCGAGGAAGTTTATATATTTTACTTTTCTTTTCTCTAGCATTAATTTCAAAAACGTAACATAGAATTTTAAGATTTGGTTTCTGTTAGGAACTTGCAACTTTGGCTTACGGAAAGGCTATTCTAACCAAGCTAAATTAATATTGAATAGTTTATGTGGTAACATCCGCTTAAGTTATCGCCGTCTAGGTTGCAGGGTTCGAGCAGAGCGAATACGGGGGAATAACATTCTAAATTACAAATCCTTTTATGTCACGTCTTAAAATTCCAATTTAGACTGTCAAGTTGACAAGACGGTGTGTCTGGTAAAACAATAAAATTGAATTCATTTATAAGGCTAGAGGAGCTTACTTTATTGTATTTTTCCTAAAATAAAAGTATTGGCCTCAATTACTGTTGTTATTTTGTTTGAATTGGAGAATATAGAACTTGTGTGATATCTGTGTGCAGGTAGCGTAGAGTAAGACAGGTAATTATTTACTTATTCGATACTTGAGTTTATACCCAATTTATTTTATTTCCAAGTATTTTTTTACTGTGTCCGTCATAACAACGATAGGGCTTTGCCAACAAAAGTAAACTTGGTGGCGTCCAACCTCGACTTGGACTTTAACCTATATTGATTTAATTTCATATCCACGTACATCATTTTGGAACTTGTTTAGTGGGAATAAAAAAACATCGGACCAAAAACACCTACGCTGAGCTAGCGTAGGTGTTTTTCAGGCGGTGCTGGAAGGACTGATGCGAAGACTAGTGGTGTCTATATTTCAAGGCATTTTATCCGAATATAATATACTTAAGTTTTAATTTTTATTTTGATAGCAATTTGTCATCCAGCGCCAACTGCTGAGTATAATATTTTATTTTAAATTAAATCACAATTTCGCGTTTATCTTTATAACAGAATTTGGCAGTAGAGTTTTAAAAATTAGAGATAACAGTTAATAAACGATTTCCTTATATTTTCAGGTAAATAGCATATTCTTTTTCAGGAACCGTCCAAAAAATACATACCTACTTTCTAAACACCTATACTTAGACAGTCCGCAAAAAATTATATTATTTTGATTTATTAATAAATGCGAACCGATCAAAAACGATGACGTTATGTATTGTGTAATGCCACGAAGACAAAAACTCGCCTAACAAAAAATCTTTGTTTGTAAATCGGACAGTGAGATAAATAGAAAAATTTGACAACCCTACCTAAAGGTAATTCTATTGTTGTCATCATTATCTCAACTTTTCCAAAAGCTTCTCATAAACAGCGCTTCTTGGAATATTCTTTTGAAGTATCATTCCAAAAGCAACTGTCTTTTCTATAAATCTCAATGAAATCTTCCCAAAAATTTCTCAATTTTGGTTACTTATTTTTCGATTCCGTTATTAAAATAATAAATAAGACATTTTATTTGAGAAAAATCGCAATCGCACCTCACTCGCTTAAATCTGTCGCTCCTCGACCCCGTAGAACGATAAATATTTCGCTTTTTCCACACCGCGGTCAAGGATAATTCGTCTTACAATTTGCTGTACAACAACCCCACGTTACAACGCGCTTTCAATCCGCCATTTCAATCGAAGTTGTAATGCCGGTATAAATGAATATACGGTAGGTTCACTGGAGACAAATTTCCAATTTTGCCGGCAGTGTTTGGCGTCGGAGCGAATCCGGATCAATCTGGTTCGTGGCCCGCGGTGGCTTGGCTACGAGGGACAGTATGCCGTCAGTGTGCAAACGTCCTGAGATTGTGTAAAGTCGGGTCGCGCTGAAATAATAACCGAGGAAATAATTTTGCAGAAGTGAATACTTTTTGAATCCCTCCCGACAGAATGCTCGCTGATTTATACCCTGCTGCAGATGTGCGACGGGTTTTGCGTTTGATGCAAAAACATCAAAACGATTTTGCTGAGTGACTCTACTCAATATTATTTGCATTCTGCCGGCTGTACAGCTAGGCGTAGCTTCATCCCACTGTGTGTAAACTATTGTATTTTTTTTTTCAATATAGTGATTTGGAGTCGCATATTACAATAAAATTATATGTATCACTGTAAATACGTCTTTCTTAAATAGATCATTAAAAAGTTCCGAATGAGGTATGTTTATCATCTTGGATTCCTCAAAGATCCCCGATATATTTTTTTCAGTCTTGAATTAAATAAGAGAACCCATACTTAAACGCTTTAAATTTTGCATG
This sequence comes from Pissodes strobi, assembly GCA_016904865.1. Taxonomy (NCBI): domain Eukaryota; kingdom Metazoa; phylum Arthropoda; class Insecta; order Coleoptera; family Curculionidae; genus Pissodes; species Pissodes strobi. Next base: position 26,628 of record MU187010.1, read on the forward strand.
ATACTTACTGTCCTGTCTGTAGATATAATAATTTAATTAGTATGACTGGAATCATATATATCAAAACAGATCATTGTCTCACTGCAGCACTGCATACTGAAAAGTGAAATATTAGTTGGTTTCATGCTTAAAATTTATATGGAAGGATTCATAAAACTGGAAAGTTTCCAAAATACCTATTGCTCTTCGGATTTGCTAAGTAATTTTTACCTTTGTGATCGTTTTTTAGAATCTTTTATAGCATATTTACTTTTTAAGGGTTTTTTTTTTCTGACAGTGGCATTCACCCTAAAGGGAGATTCTATGGCGCTCGACGAGCGGTGTGTGTGTGAAAATAATGATTGACACGGTTCTACAGTTGTAGATTGTGAATTAGGGGGAAACAGATGTCCTGGGAGTGAGTTCCACAGTGATGCAGTGCGCCAAACAAAGGAGTTCTTTTAAAGCGCTGTTCTAGGTGTTTCCAGTGTACGACGAACTGGTGCGCTCTTGCCGTCTGTCGTGACTGTCTGACAGGCGTTGCCAGGGGCGGGATGAGGCGGGCCAAATCCTGGGAACATCTGCCGTAAAAGCATCTGTAAAGCAGGGACATGTCGGCCACATGTCTGCGGTTTTTAAGACTATCCAGATTCCGGGTCGCCGACGAGACGCACAGCTCTCTTCTGAATGAAATCCAGCAGCTTTAAGCCTAGTTCTCAGAGCTTCGACTGTCGCCCGCGACAATCCCCACTCCATGCCTTTTCAATGTCGAGCGACAGGTGTCACGTCACGATGATGTCAACCATCTGTCATTTTACACAATATCCCCAATGAAAATTAAGTGAAGTTGATTCAAACCAACTACAGCGATAACAAACTGGGGACACTATGGAGGGGGTTAGGGGTTCTGACGTTCCTTGTCTCCTATTGGCCAGAGAGAGTGTAGCTGGCGACAGTCGAAGCTCTGAGAACTAGGCTTTAGGGTGTGCTTTGGTGCGGCACCCCAGATGTGTGAGCAATATTCTAAGCACGGTCTTATTTGCGCTTTGTAGAGCACGAGCAACTGCTGCGGTGTATACAGTTTTTTATTGCGAAATAGCGCACCAAGCTTCTGAGAGGCTGATTTTGCGATGTTAGCAACGTGGTCATGCAAGGACATATTGCTGCTGACCGAGACCGAGCAGTCCAATTGACGAGGATGAAGGAATGGTCGATCCTGCCATAAAGATGTCAGGGCTCGCCGTATTGGCCCTCTTGGTAAACGTGGCTGCTTGGGTCTTTGCTGCATTGAACTGGACCAAATTTCTGTCGCTCCAGGTTTGAACTTTCTCCAGGTCTTGATTAATTGCTTTAATCTGCTCCTGTCTGTGGTGATAAATCTCAGTCGCTGGTAAAGGTTTTTCTGATCTAAAGTGGGGTACTGTCATTTGCAAAACTGTAAACAGGATTATTCGTTTCGATCAGCAGGTCATTTTATAGATGAGGAACAGAGTGGTGAGAGTATTGCGCCCTGAGGCACGCCCGTGTTAATGATGAATGTGTCTGAGATGTGTCCATCAACCGCAACGTGCAGAGATCGGTTCTTAAGGACACTGGCAAGCCAGCTGCAGAGATAGGCTGGCAGTCCGAAGGTTATCTTAGTATAGGGCCTCAAATACGCGTGAGAGATCGTGTTAGTTTGCTTATTTAAACTTAAATTTGATTATAACGTATGACTAAAATAAATTGGAACTAACTGAAATTAACCGAAAGTTTATTGAACGACTAACCAAAAGGGCCAAAATGGGCTAAAACGTATCGGAACAGGTTACAAAAATTTAAGTAAGTTAAAACTAATCATTTGCCGCCCGAGTGCAAGTCAAAATTTACCGCCCGGGTGTGAGAGTTTTTCAGGGTTTCTTACTACCCGCTTTTATACTAGCATGGGATACAACCAATAAAAGCATGCTGTTATGCTTATGTATATAGAAATTTAGCATTTCAGGTTTTATTTTCAAGTTTTATTGTTATAATAGTATTTTTCTTAAGGTTTTCATGATCTTCCCAGGTATTTTTAAAAACAAAAAATATATGTTGCAACTTACAGCATGACTAAAAAGTGAAACAACTTGTACATAAACAAATATATTAAAATTGTAGCTTACAGGTTTTCATGTTAAACCTAGAGATTTTTAGTAAAACAAGAGTGAGTGATTCATACTGAAACAAAAGTTGTTTAAAATGTAAAGTTTAAATAAAATCGACTTGTCTTGCTTTCAGGTTAGCAAATCCTTAATTACATCGCTTATGTCTAAAGTAGTAATAATTTAATTTTCTATTGAAATTGAAAAGATCTCTCACCACTCGCTACTGGGACAGGTAGAGTCAGGAGAATTCTTAATGCTACCGTGATATTAGGAAATATTTGAATTAATTTTTTTTTAAATATACTTTATATCTAGGATTTTTTTTTGTTTTCACGTTTTTTTTTGTTTTTGTTTTTCGGCAACAGGGCTTCTGCTTCTATCTCTTCGGCTAATTCTCGACCGTCAATATCACGCTCGTTTTCATAGGACAGTTTGGATTCCAAACCAGTGCAATATTTCAGCAATGTTGTTTTACCAATTTCGCTCAGTTTCGGAATGTCATAAAAAAAGTTAAATATGTTCATATGATCTTTTAAAACAGTGAATCTTTCCTTGACTGGCATTATAGTTGTATCCAAAACACTAAAATAAGAGTTTACTTTAAAATTAAGTTTGGGATCTACGGGTGAGCTTCATAGTCAAAAATAGTTATTTTTCTACAGCCGCGCGCAAAATAACTAATTACTAAATTCAAATGAAATCGCAAAATCGACGATTGCCGTGGATCCTTATTTTGCGCTCTAGCGCGAACATGGAAAAGAAAAATCTCACTTTTTCCGTCGAGTGTGCTATGAATGGTCATGGAAACCGAAGATAAATAAATGACAGTCGTGCGTTTGTTACAGTTTGTTGCTGGCACTCCTGTTCTAAATATGCCCGAAGCCCAAATATAATATGTCAAAACTGACAGTCATTTGCAAATTTCAGAATAAGTATGAGAAAAATGTGGATTTACTTTAAAAAAATGCGGCTGTAGAAAAAGTTCTGTGTGTTTTTCGAGCGCAAAGTAAGATTACCGTTTTCGAAAGATTACTGCGCTCCGCTACGCGTCGCGCAGTAACATTCTTTCTCAAGCGGCAATCCGTTACTTTGCGCTCTAAATACACAAATAACTATTGTGTATTTAGAGCGCAAAGTAACGGATTGCCGCTTGAGAAAGAATGTTACTGCAGTAATCTTTCGAAAACGGTAATCTTACTTTGCGCTCGAAAAACACACAGAACTAGAGCGCAAAATAAGGATCCACGGCATTCGTCAATTTTGCGATTTCATTTGAATTTAGTATTTAGTTATTTTGCGCTCGGCTGTAGAAAAATGTTTTTTTTTGCCATTTTTCTGATTTGTGTTGAACTGTTAAATTGAGGTTCCACAATTCAAATCATTTGCAATTCCAGAAGCAATTTTCTGAAAGCTGTCGAGTTTTTCATTTCACCTTCTTTTACTTAAATATGTTTGTAATAAATCAAGCTCCTTTAAACATTCTGCAAGATTAAATTGGACATTTTGACTTAATTTGCTAACAACAAGTCATCAAAAATTTCGTATGTGCCGCTGATTTTTTACTTTTACTGATTGATGCCCATTTTTTTCGAGTTCAGCTCATTGACGAAACCGGATCAAATGACTAAAATAAATTGGAACTAACTGAAAGTAACCGAAAGTTGATTGAATGACTGACCAAAAGTAACAAAAAGCACCAAAACGGGCTAAAACGTATTGGAACAGATTAAAAATATTAAAGTACGTTAAAACTAACCCAAAACTAACCACAAGCATTAAAACTGGTCATAACGTATAGGAGCCAATTCAAATGACCAAAATAAATTAAAACTAATTAAAATTAACCGAAAGCTGGTTAATATAACGTGTCGGAACTGGTTCAAATGACTAACATAAATTGGAACTAACTGAAAGTAACCGAAAGTGGATTGAATGACTAACCAAAAGTACCTAAATGCAGCAAAACGGGCTAAAACGTATCAGAACGGATTAAAAATGTAAAAGGAAGAACTAACCCAAATTAACCGAATATTGGCGACTAACCAAAACTAACGAAAAACGTTAAAATTGTTTATAACGTACCGGAACCGGTTCAAATGACTCAAATAAGTATATTAAAACTAACTGAAATGTACCGAACGTTGTTTGAACGACTAACCAAAACACCAAAAATGGCTAAAACGTATCGGAACAGAATAAAATATTAAAGTAAGTTAAAACTAACCCATATTAACCAATTTGTGGCGACTAACCAAAATTAACCAAACACATTAAAATTGCTTATAACGTACCGGAACTGGGTCAAATGACTAAAATATACTAAAACTAAGTGCACTTTACCGAAAGTTGATTGAACGACTAACCAAACGTAACCAAAGGCACCAAAAAGGGCTAAAACGTATCGGAACAGATTAAAAATTTTAGAGTTAACGCAAACTAACCCAAATTAACCGAATTTTAGCGACTAAATTAACCAAAACTATTTAAATTGGTTATAACGTATGACTAAAATAAATTGGAATTAACTGAAAGTAACGGAAAGTGAATTGAATGACTAACCAAAAGTAGCTAAAAGCACCAAAACGGGATAAAACGTTTCGAATTAGTTAAAAAATATTGAAGTAAGTTAAAACTAATCCAAATTAACCGAATTTTGGTGATTAACCAAAAATAACAAGAAAGACAAACATTGATTATAACGTATCGGAATCGGTTCAAATGACAAAACTAACTGAAATTATCGAGAGTTGATTGAACGACTAACCAAAACTAATCAAAAGTATCCAAAGGCACCAAAAAGGGCTAAACCTTAATTGAACAGAATAAATATTAAGGTAAGTTGAATATCTTTTTGAAAATTACAAACAAGTTTTAGCCACCAAATTACATGTTTTACAATGTTTGTTTTTTATTTCAACAAATTGATTCCCTTCTTTAGACAGATAATTTCATATGAAAGCCGAGGTCATAGAACTGTTTTCTTGGTTTTAAGTGAGGCAAAGTTGGTTGACGTATTTAATTTTTCTTTTAAACATAAAAATAAAATAAATAATATTTAAATCTAATGGTTTTTACTGTTAACTGTTTTTACTTTCTCTTACTTC
>MU187010.1:46836-80787 GCA_016904865.1 Pissodes strobi
TTTTTTTTTTCTTTTAATAACTTCATTTGAAGTTGGGCGACCAGTTGGCATTCGTTTACTGCCTTTTGTGACCCCAGGGTTTCTTCTGGCTATTGCAATAGGTTGCACACGAATGGCCGATCCATGACGTTTCCGAATAGCAATATGGCTTCCACAACTGCTGAGAAACGTATCCCAATTATTACGAGTGTTGACATTTTTTAATTTTAACAAACATTTGTGGATAATTTCTTCAGATGAAGCAAATTGTTCGTGATGGCGATTTAGTATTTCTAAGAACTGTTTGAACTTATCGCTAGAAGATTCTATAATAGGTGCACTTTCTTTAGGTGAATTATTTGGCAAATAATCAGTTGCAATCACATCATTTAAATGTTTGCTAGGAGCAGAATTCATGTCAGGATATAAAGTTAGATCGAAACTTTTGGTTTGTGAAAGAGGAGCATAAAACTCTGGTGGGTTAGCTTTATTCCCTAAAGCCAGCACAGCCATTAAATGTCGCTCTTTAGTAGTGGAATCTTCAATATTAAAAAATAGGGACAAAACTCCTGCCTGGTGTTTGCAGTTTCCCTAATCTTCCCTTTTCACACGCGCAAAATCCTACATTCAAATCAACATCGTATAATATTTCTGGATTAGTACTACTGAGTACTTTGTAATTAAAATAATAAACTTTCTTTACATCTTCTTTTCTTAAATATGATGCATGTTGGATTTGGGATATTAAAAGAAGTCTACGTGTGTCTGTACGACCATTAGCAAAATTTCTTAAGCGCCTGATGTAATATTGCTCTAATACTGTACATGTAAAATCAACCAACGCTACTGCGTTATAAGCTTTACAACGATTGAGAACAATATCTTTGTAAATACGGACACAAATTTCGGAATAATTGTTTGTTTGATTTCCGTGTGTAGTTGAATCACGATAAGCTAGACACCCTTCTTGTTTACGATTCCAATATATTTCAATGTAACGTATCCACTGCAGATAAGAACTGCCTATCACATTTTCATGAGCTTCTTTAAAGGCTTCTTCCGCTTTACTTTCAGTAGAAGCAATTAATATTTTTTTAAAACTATTATACAAAATTGGCCTATGTTATTTTGCTATATCGTGCTTTTTCTCCCATAACTATCTCCAAACGGCTTGCCCTATGTGAAATGAGCAAAGAAGCAAATTGGCTGAAGGAAAAACTTCTCTTAGGGCTTGACGCTCGGCATCACTATCATCAGTCATGATTATTTTTGGCTCTTTACGACCGGCAAACGCTTTATCACCTACAGCCTCTAAAACAGCTTTGAAACCATGCACATAATCTAGCTGTGTTTGGCCTTTGCTAATTATCACTGCTAATGGAACGGCGCCGCAAATTGTTACTGTTAGTATAAATGTTATTACATGGTTTTCGATATCGCAAGATGCAGTACTATCAATAAATACTATATCTTTCGCATATGGCAAATCATGACTTCTAGACATAACAGGCGTTATAATGACAATAACAAATGGATTTTCTTTTATGTTTATTCTAGCTCCTATGGTCTCCTATTCAGAAAGTTTTTCTATTAATTTCTAAAATACAAAGATGATTATAATAATTAGGCATCAACTAATTTTTTTTATACCTACCTCTAAAACATCAACACCTGTTCGAGGACCAAGGTTTGCCTTTCTCCATTCTGTGTACCAATACTTTACAGTGCGATATTTTGGATTTAAAGATGAGTTAGCTAAATCGGATTCGTCCACTTCTAGCTCTATTTTATCAGTATGGTAATTAATCGCTTCAGTAATTCCTAGACCCTCATTGAAATATTTTAAAAAATTTTCCCTTTTACATGAGGAAGGGCGCAAAGCAGTTAAAGCATCAGCGCTGCTTAATGAGTGATTATGATTATTTTTTATTGTGATTATTCCTGGCAAACCATCCTAAAATATAAATTTACTTTCCTCTAAATTACTGTAAGTATATCAATCGTTAACTCATCGTAACTGATTTGCTAACTCAGACTCTCTTCCACATTTTATATGAAATTATTAACATACCTTTATATGAAGATGCCCTTTTTTTGTTTCCTTAGTTGTTGGTTTAATGACGATTGAAATTGAAGCATCGCAACTTAGATTTTTAGATTTTTTTCCTGTGTTCGGTTTTACCTTTTTAAAGGAACTGTCATGACAAACATAGTCTTTTCTAAAAATAAAAATTAGCTTACAGTTTCTTTGATGTTTTTTAAAACGGTATCTTTAAAAGAGATAATTAATGTAAAACACCCCTTTACATTTTTGAAAGTAGGTAGGTACCCATCTGTACGTACTTAGATCAGTTTTCAAACGAGAAGAAAGCTTTCACGCAACCGACTTAAATATGTGCGAGAATCCCACGGCAGCAAAAAAAGAAATAAAAAAAAATAAATGTAAAATTTAGTCTATGCATGGGATCGAACCTTTTTACATTCAATTCAAAGTCAAATTCCAGTATGCTTGACATATTTCGTATATGCGATAATGTTTACATTGACTTTACGTCGAAGTGCACTTCATTTGGTCAAGCTGCTTGCCGCTGCCAAGAAACAAAAACTTCAATTTGAAATTTGCAGGTTATGTTGTTTAATACTATTTATAATTCTGCATCAATATGAGTTATTTAGGTAAAAGACATTCGGAGCTTTGTGCTGCCATTCTACGGGGAATTGAAAAATAACTCTGGACTACAAATTTTCAATTCAGCTATCCAATTATTGTCATAAAAACCATGTTTCCTTTCCAAATGTAGTTAGGTAGCGGAAAACAAAATAGCATAACCTAAAAATTGGGTGCGATGTAAACGACCTGTCACTTCAGATTGAATTCATTTTTCATGGAATTGCCTGTAAATGTAGCTTACATTATTTAAATTTTAAACTAACAGCGCTACCCTAACCTACTATTACAAACAAATGTGTTCGTGTTTGTTAAAAAATAATGGAGCGTAATAGAGTCGTAATTGGAGACCTTTTAAGTCTAAGGAAATTTATGTTTATATTATCAGACTGTTTAGTATTATATGAATGTAATTCTGAACACAAATCATTATTTAATAATGTTCTTTTTTTATATATGTAAGGCAATCAAATATATAACAGCATGGTAAAGTGAGAAATTCCAATTTTATAAATGACGCCCTAACAACAGCTCTATAGTCCAGGCACTCAACAACCTTCAGGGCTCTGCGCTGTAATCTGAAAATCCGCTCAGCCTGAGGCGCATGACCCTAAGCCAGTATAGGCAAAGATGCACACGGATTGCACTCATGATACAATAACAGGGAAGGTAGGATACTCAGCGGTTTCAAAATCGTCTCTGTCTGCGCATTAACGTCACAAAGAGAGTTAGCCCTTTAAATTATAATGGTAGCAACCGCAATATATACGCAAATTTTAGATTTAACTGAATAGTTTGTTTTATTTTGATGGATAATCTAGTAAATGAAGTTTTGGATGATTAATTAAAGGTAACTTTGAATGATTCACGTTATTATTAATGTTTTTTTTTAGGATATGGATTTTTCCGCTTTAGCCGATTGTGGCAAGAGTTTACAATCAGATTTTTTTTAGTACATTCAACAGCACACATGACCACTCTCAGTGATACATTTACACAGAATAAAACGAGAAATAAAAGCTTATATTTTTTAATAACATAGAACTTTTTCTTTTTTAACTAAAACAGGTATCAAGAAATATACATTATAATTAAACAAACAGAACAAATAAACATTATATCTACTAATCTACCGGATCTATGTATAATGTTAAGCTTGTCAAATGACCTAAAACACAGTTTTATTCACAATACCGAAAAATAATTTTGCATTCGACGCGTTGCGTTTAGCTTTAATCATCAGGAGATGATTAAAGCTAAACTTAAAATCTGCGAAACTCCATTATATAAAAGAACCAATCCTGGAATCCTAGTGGTGATGCTCAATCAACCAATACAATGGATTGTACGGAATAGGCCTTTTATCTCTATTTAAACTATTCTTACATTTAATAACTTTCATACTGTCGTATGAATACATTATGAATTAAGGTTAAATTTTGTATGGTTATTCTATGATCATTATCAAAAACATGCTCGACAACACTTAATTTTTCTGCTATACCATACTTTAAATGAGTTAGGTGTTCTTTGATCTCGTTTATATACATCTTCTAGTTTGCCCAACATATTTTTAGTTACAATCCATGTATCCAATTTCATAAATTCCACTTTGTTGCAATATGTCAATTTCGTCGTTGGACTACTTAATACTTTCTTAATGTTAAACTGAGTTTGCTATACTAATTTTAAACCTAAGAACTTTTTGGAGCGGAGTATAATGAGGAGTATATGGTATTGAGACATATTTTGTAATTTCATCCTGATTAACGAAAGAAGTAAAATAATATATTTATTAAGTTAGCATTGAAACCATTAACTTTTGCTATATTCTTAATTGTCTCCTTTTCATTACTAAATCGTTCTCTGCTGAGAGGAAAGTTAACCATACGCTGTACTAAAAGATGAAAGCTAGCCATTTTGTGTTGGTCACATGAAAGGAGTCATTAGAAATATATCAGTTAGTGGCAGTATTTTTTCTATAAATGTTAAATTTCAGTGTGTTACTATTTATAATTACTAAACTATCCAAAAATGGTTATTGACCATTGGTCTCGACTTCATAAATAAATTTAATGGTGCGGAAGCAGCTGTTGTTTGTTACAAAATCTTGGATATTAGAAGTTTTCGTCTCAAAAATCGCAAAAATGTCATTTACATACCTGTACCATAACCTTGGAAAATAATTGAACTCCTGACTGATTTCATTTTCAAATTTACTTATGAAAAGATTACCTACCTAAGAACGGTGATAAACAGTTGGCCATTGTCATGCCTTCAAATTTTTGGTAATAGTTATTTTTATATTGAAAATAATTTTGATTCCTGCAAAGCTTGGTTAAACCTAAATATTCTTGTTTGATTTCGTTATCAAAACCAAATCCCAACATAGATGTCAAATAAAATAAAATACCGGTATAAAATGAAAATAATCATAAACAAATCGGCATTAAAATGATGTAAAACTTATACCTAAGTTAGAAAATAACTTTCAATAAAAATATTATTTTGTTATTTTGGCAAACTTCCGTTTTTTTTGAGGTGCACTGTCCCTGATCTCATTATTTAGATTTTTAATTCTAAAATACATCCTAGGCCTAAAAAATAATAATTTAACTTTAACATCACAACCTATTTCTAGGGCAAGATTCATTACAATTTTAAATACTTCTTTCTAGTTTTAATTGTGTCACCATTGACGTTATTGAACATGCACCTTGTGAACCAATTCTTTTCAGGTTTTTTTCAGACCACCCTCGTAGACTTGATCAGTCCATGTAAATGATGGACTGGTCTCTTCTACAGTGGGAATCTTCAGTTTATGACATATATATCCTGTTACATGTTCAAGGGCATCATATTTTAATAAATAATTTAAGGAATAAATCACACACTCACACACATGAAAAATCAATAATGAACTATTGAATTTACTACAAAAACTAGTTGTAGTAAATTAGAACTAACTAGATATTATTAGCACACATATTACATATACATTCATAGATATACGCGTTTACAGATAGAATCATCACAACGTATGTTCTAAAAAAAAAAGTAACCAAATCTTACCCAACTGATACATTGGCCGAATGTCTATCACTTAACCTTAACAAAATATCTCGTTGAGAAGACTCACTGCTAGCAGTTATATATGTAGAAGGTTCCGTTTCTTGCTCGTTAGTGCTACAAATATAATGAAATCCTCAATTAACCAACGCCATTAAACATACATGTTATCATACAATTAATTAACCTACTATGCCACAACATTAATCTTAAATCATAACTCTGATTCCGAGTACCTACAACACGAATACACTAAAAAAATACTGAATTTTCCTCTGACTTTTTTGTTTCTATGAGTTTTGTTTCAAAATACATAATAAAATAAATAAGGAGAATGATTCAAAATCAATATTAAATACTGTCCACAAAAATTTGCAACTTTGTTTGAGCAATTAATAAAATTGTAGATGGTGCGGCTAAACTTTACTGGTCCATCCGGCAATCATTTATTTGTGAATAAACTCATAATAATCACCAGATTTTAAAAATTGTCCTTTAAACCTGTTTAGCTCCACCGTCATTAATTATTAAATACCTATTAAAAGGTTAGTGCATAAATAAATAATATATTTTAATTTTGACATACCTTGTTGTTTGTGATTGGATAAGTCCTTCTACATATTTGGCACCCCTTTTGGTGGCTCTTTCTTGTCGTTTTTGCTCGGTCCTCGATGGTTGTTATGATTTTGGCAAATTGAGCGTGGGCACTGCATCACACTTTGGCTTAGGCCCCTTTTTGAGTCATAATTCAAAAGTTCATGCACCAATTTTCTTTCAAAGTCGTCGTCCTTGAAATGTCTTGAGCATATTCGGGACGTTTTAGGATTAAAACTATCACTACGGCAACAAGCGTTTACCCACAATTTTAGCGACAAAGTATCTTTAGGGAATGTATGAAATCTAATACTTTTATCAAAGTTCTGCGCTTGATTATCAATGTTATTACAACTGTGCACGGCACAACGCATTTTTAATTGTCAAATTTTCACTTCTTTACCCAATGAGATATAAGACTTTTACCACCAAACATTGCAAAAAAGTTATAGTTCACACCACACAATATCTAAATCTGATATTATCCACGCAGAAACCGAAAAATAAGAAAAAAGCCCAAGAAACACACTAAGCTCAATGGTAAAGAATACAACAAGACGCCATGTTTACTCTCTTTTTTACGTCACAAATGTTGACAGCTGTTCGGCTGTCTGCGCAATATCCTACCTTCCCTGTTATTGTATCATGGATTGCACTAATGCATGGAAGACCATCAAAACTACACTTTCCCTCCACGGCTATTCTGAAGAAATATTGATCGTGAATCAATATGATTTTCAAAAATCAGCTTCGAGTCAAGTTGTATCCCCAAAAACTTCGCCCTTAGTTTCGCTGCCCCAACTCTTATGTTTCTAATCAGTTTTTTTTCTTGATTTTGGTTTAGTAAATGAAGACATGAAACCGAAAGAGGCGTATCGAATAATTAGGTTAAAATATTTCGTTTGTTCTACTTACCTAAGTAAAATGTTATTTGATGATGCCTTTGTACGTCGTACAATCCATGACGTTGAACTAAGTTGGGAAAAATGATTCACCCATTGGACTCAATTTTCTACACTACCGACGTTAGAGTAAACAGTTAATTTACCGTATTAATAAAGCAGCTACGTACAAACGAAATTAATATCACGTGTCTTTTATCTTACTGCATTAACATCGTACTTCTGCCAAATAATAGATAGCACACAGCAATAAGATTGCGGGATTGCTACATGCATGTCACGTTGAGACAATACGTACCACATGCAGACCCCAGTTAGACAAAACGTACCGCGTTTCGCCGCGGTCCAATCAGAACGGCCGATTTTTGCCCTATGGTTTACACGTGGTACGTTTTGCCTAAATGCGCCCCGGCGACGCGACGTTAGAGTCTGAATTCTGAATTGCTGAATGACAGATATGGTAATAAATCAGTTCCATTCGTTAGTAATGATTGTGGTTAGTGTTATAGTGTATGCAAATATTGAAAACTATATATTAAGATTGTTTACTGTCAATTGATGAAATGGGTAAGTAATTTATTGTTCATATCTGTAGTTTTTTGGAAGTTTATATTCATCTTTGTGGCTTGTCGATTTATATTTGAGGTTATATTATACTCTTGATCAGGTGTAGGACATTTTACTGCTTGGCCGACTATACATAAGTATCGGCCAAATATTCACCACATTATGGTTAATTTATGTTTATTAATTTTGAACCGACAGGAAACAACTACTCCGATGGGTACCACCACTCCCGGTATTGCATTATACGCGTTAATTGGAGGCTTTCTTTGGGGACGGACATGAAAATTAGAAAAATTTTCTCTTTTACCCAAATCGATTACAAGGGTATAATCACCCTTGTTGGAACCTGTCATGGATTACAGGGCTTTTTCTACCAAGGGTGATTATATCCTTGTAATCGGTTTGAGTGAAAGTGATAAATTTTATATTTAGAGGATATCTGCATTATATATGGGCAACGTTTAACTGACTCTAAAACGGTAAAAGTGTGCAAAAAACGACTTGATACACTGATTAATGCAAGCCATCTTAGAGGTGATGAAAAGTGGTCAACTTTTGAAGATAAAAATTCGGTTATATTACATGAAATATGTCGGCGGGATTATACCCGATCTACAACTATTATTGCCTTTAAAAGAGCAAACAGCATAGCTCAGGATGAGTCTAATATGCCTTCTACCTCAACCAGACGATCGATTAGTGAAAAATTTTACTTTAAAACTGACTGCTTATTTTGTGCAAAAAAATTTAAATATTCGAAAAAAGAATATGCAGAAAGTTTGTATTGTGAGTACTCTCTTGATTAAGGAAACAATTTTAAAGCATAGTTTGCAAAGCAATGATGAATGTGGACTACAGATTCGCCATCGAATTGGGACCGTAGTTGATCTTGTGGCCGCAGAGACCCGTTACCATCAAAATTGTTACGGTACGTTTACTCACAAATATACACAGGCTAAAGGACGATCGATAGATACTAAAAATTTGAATTTATTCAATAAGTTGTGCGCATATCTTGATGAAACCAAGGAAAGTATATGCCAGTTCAGTATGACTGATATAACGTCTAAATTGAAAGAATTTGCCGATGACATTGATATTGAAATTTGTTCTCCTAAATATATTAAAAAAAGGTTATCTGAACATTACAAAGAAGAACTAATACTTATAGAACAATTTCTCCCTGTAGTTTTCTGCTTCAAGGACAACAATACCGAAATTCTTAAGGATATTAAAAAAAAAGGATTCAAGTACTTCAGAAAAGAGAGAACAAATAACTGTAGCTGCAGCTAAAATTCTAAAAGATGATATTAGTTCAAAATATTACGTTTTAGACGAATATCCAACAGCGAAAGAAATTTCAGATGGCCGGATGGAGCTTATACCTTCTTCATTGCTTCTTTTGTTATCAATAATTGCTGAAAACATTAATCAGGTAAAGAAGGTAGCAATACCAAATGCGTTAATTGCGGCTGTGAGACCCAGATCTTTCCTGTCACCAGTTTTGTTTGGAACTGGAGTACACATGCATCGAAAGTATGGTTTGAAAAACTTGATAAACTAACTATCTATCGGCCCTAGGATTTTCCGTGCCCGACAATGAAATTCTTAAATTTGAAGCCTCAGCAGTTTCTAACAGTGAATACCAACTGACACAAAATGCCTATCAGCAGTTCGTATTTGACAATGCGGACTTTAACATTAAAACTCTCGATGGGCTTGGAACATTCCACTCTATGGGTGGTATTGTATGCATATCACCGAGTAGTGAAGTTTCTCTACCAGACAATATAACGACCAAAAAACATATCTAAAGCAACAGATACTGTTAAATTTGGCTATTTACCTCTTGTTCGTTACAAAAAATCTCGCTTAGGGCTTAAGATTATTGAAGCTGAACGGATAACTTTTGAATTACCTGAAGAGAGACTGAAACAACTACAACTTCATAACTGTTTGTGGATTGCATCTCATCTATGTGACCTTGAACGGATACCATCTTGGAATTGATTTATGTCAGCTACTGTCACGGGTCATTTTGAAGTTACTTGCTTGCTGGCGGAACCTTTTATAAATTTAGATTTCAGTAATTTAACAACAATTCATTCAGCATTACAATTTGCCGCAAAACCAGACTGAGAAACAAGGTCTAAAAATGTGCTTCGTTACATTTGATCAGCCGTTATATAATAAAGCGGCAGAAATCGTGTTAGCAGCGGAAGCCGATAGCAACCTTAAATGTATCATTATCCGACTGGGGGGTTTCCATATGTTGATGTCTTTTCTGGGATCAATTGCATATTTGATGACGGGAGCGGGCTGCATATAAGCACAACGTACATGATTATGGCAAACGGCATGTCTCTACGCTTTCTGATTGGTTGATGCCAGATAGCAGTACGTTCTGCCATTGCGGAGTCACAGTCATGTACGTTTTGCAAGGGATTTAAAAATACAGATGTATGCCAGATAACAGTACTTATTGCCAGAATCGAGTCATCGCCGTGTACCTTATGGCAGTAAATTAAAGTTGCACGAGAATGTATTTTAAATATTTAAAATGCAATACAAAAACTAAGTACCTTAACACAAATTAAAAGGTTGTAAAAACATATATTTTATTAGCTCCTAGTGTCCACTGCCATGCGATTTTGCATTTTCTATGTTTCGTTCCCCATTTAGATGTAAATTTCGTTTTTTTTTACTACTCAAGGTTTTTTTCTTCAGTACAGGCTGGTCTTCCACTGGGCATCCTCTTACTGCCTCTTGTAATACCAGGTCTTCTTCTGGCAATGGTTGTTGGCTGTACACGAATTGCCGTACGACAACGCCTTAAAGGGATATTGGAACCTGCCGTACATAAAAAACTGTCCCATGCATTTCTGGTGGTGACTTTTTGGAGACGAGCTAAACATTTTTGGATAGAAGCTTCACTAGTGTCAAGTCTTGTGTGGCAATTCTCCATAAGTTTTAACAATACTTCAAATGATGATGACTCAGTGTTATTGTATGGCGTTTGGTTTTTAGATACAGGGTAATTTTCATTGTGATTACTTTCATTATTTAGTTCTGCATAAGATTGTTGTTCACATAAATCAGTTGTTGATGCCGAAATAGATGCATATGTTCGTTATAAATTAACAAGACGTCTGTAAAATTCTTCCCCTTTGGCCTTTTCACCTAATGCCAAACATGCGATTTGGTAACGAATCTCGGACTATTTGCTTTCAGGTCGTAATAAAAAAAATAAACTCCTGCTTGATGTTTACATGTTTTACCTAGCCGACCAACAAGACAAGTGCAGCAACGAATTTCAATATTCATATCATATAACACTTGGTAATTTTTTTCACTGGGTACTTTGTATGTGAATTCATCTATTTTTTGTATGCTATCCTTTTTTAGATAACTTGCTTTCTTCAGGTGTGATTTTAAAAGATGGCTTTCTTCACTGTTTCCTCTAGTAGCAAAGTTTCTTAGACGTCGAATATAATATTGTTCCATAGTCTTACAACTAAAGTCCACTAGGGCAACTACGTTATAAGCTTTACATCCAGAAAGTACTATGTCATTATATAGACGTACTCATACTTCAGAGAAGTTATTCGTTTAATGATCATGAGTATTGCCGTCACGATAAGCTAAACATCAGTCTTCGCGTCGGATCCAATAGTTGTTAATATATTCTACACAATGAGGATATTTTTCTGACAGTTGGGTATTTGATGCATTATAAAAAGCAACGGTGGCGCTTTCTGGAGATAAAGCTGTTAATATATTTCTAAATGAATAATACAACTGTTACCTTTTTCTTTTGGTATGATGTTTTTTTTTCAATCAACCATCTCCAAACTGATTGCGATATGTGAAAAGAACAAAGTAATAAACGTGATTGTGGAAAAACTGTGTTTAGAGCTTATCTCTCTGCTTCGCTATCATCTGTCATAAAGCACCCAGGAAACCCTTTCCCTTTGGAAGGCGAATCGCCAACAGCTTCTCTACCACTTTTAAAGCCTGCCATGTAGTCGTGTTTTGCTTGACCCTTGTTTATAAGTACTGCTAGTAGTACAGCACCTGCAGAGCATACTGTTAACATAAAAGTTATAGAATTACTTTCTGCGTCACAAGACGCGGTACTGCCTACAAATACAATATCCCCAGCACAGTGTAAATTATGGGCTCTTCACGTAATTATGACAACTTACTGTAAAAGGGTCTTCCCTAACCTTTATAGTAACACATTTTTCTGTGTACTGTGGCTGTTTTTCTTGAAGTTTCTAAAAATAATAATATTATAACTATTTAGTTAGACAATATGGCCGAAAACAAAGAATCGAAAAGTCAACTAGCCAAAAATAATTCAATATAATGAAAAATATAACTACCTCTACCATTCATTTGCCAAAACGCGATCCTAAATTAACACTCCGCCATTTGTCGTACCAATATCGTACTGTACGATATTTTGGGTTTATGAAACCAGTGGCAAGATCTTCTTCATCCGCTTCTAATTCAAGTTTGTTTAAATGGTAATTAATATATTCAGTTATTCCCATACCATTATCAAAGTACGATTCAAACAATTGTCTGGTTTCTAATGAAGCTGGCAACGCCGACAACGCATCTGCAGTGTTTATGTTGTGGGTGTGTTCATTATTTATAGTAATTACAGCCGGCAACCCTACCTAAAATATTCATTATTAACTCAAAGATTAAAGCAACAAAATATAAAAAATAATCCGATAACATTTCTTTTCTCACCTTAACATGTAGGTGCTTTGCGATTGTATTTTTTGTAGTTACTCTAACCACTATTGTAATTTTAGCGTTACATTCGCAATTTTTTGATTTCTTGAGTTAAATAAATTAACTTAACAAGGGACGTGCTTGCATAAAACGACGTAATGACTAAGCCAAAACTAAAGCGCGGGAGTTGAGATGGCAAAATGTACATCCATTTGAGGTACGCAGGGCAATTCGTACTGTTATTTGGCGAGCGCAAACTCGGAGGCAAAATGTACATTTAATTGGCGTCTGTATAACAATGTGTATTTGGCATCGACCAATGAGATAACCGTATCGCCCTGCGTTTGTCAAATACATGTACGTTGTGCTTATATGCGAGCGGGCTTGAAGAAATGTGGAGGATCATATATGCTAAAAATAGTATACCTGGAATGATAAATGGGCATTCTTTTTTAAGAGCATTGCGTGCTCATTTTCTCACGCAATTAGCATTATCCTTAAATGCTTTAAATACGAGAACTACATTCGAAAACAGAGGGGCATTTGGAAAAAACACCTGTTGAGCTCATCTTAATTGAATTTCGTAAACAATTTTCAATCCAAATTGAGAAGAGTGGAACTGCCAAACTATGGGTTCTATATTGGGACTTAATTAAACTCGTGAGACTGTTTATTCGGGCAGAGAGATCAAGAGACATCGACTTACATTTGTACTGCGTTCATTCTATGATTCCAATTTTCCGTGCAACTGGCCATTTAAATTATGCTAAGTCGTCCCATTTATATTTCCAACAAATGAAAAATATTTCAGTCATCTTAGATCAAAGCGAATATGAAAGTTTTCGAAAGTTTGTCACTATCAGGCGGACAACAAATAAATTCTGGCCCGGCATTTGGACTGATATGACCATAGAACATGTACTAATGAGATCTTTAAATGCAGAAGGAGGGTTGACACGAGGTCGAGGACTAACTGAAAGTAGCTTAGCAAAATGGGTTTCTTCTATGACTAAATGTTCAGAAGTATCTGATGCTGTAGAGATTTTTTCTGGAAGGTAGAGAGCAGCGAGATAAAACTGATCTTAAGAAGCTTCTGGAATTGACAAACAGTAATTCTCCATTTAATAGGGATGTACCTGAATTGATGTCACTAGCATCGGGAGTTCTTGCCACAAAACAAATAAACTGCGATTCAGCTCGTGAAGTAGGTGAATCTATTTTAAAAGGTGTTGTCGGTCAAAATTTTAATGACGTGAAAAGGACAAGTAAAGTAAAAAATTTATCTTT
Organism: Pissodes strobi; assembly: GCA_016904865.1. NCBI lineage: Eukaryota > Metazoa > Arthropoda > Insecta > Coleoptera > Curculionidae > Pissodes > Pissodes strobi. The sequence continues at coordinate 60,649 of MU187010.1, forward strand.
TATCCACAAACGGTAAGGATTTATAATCAATCTCTGCCAGTTAATCCAAATCAACTCTTCAATAGAATTATTTGTACTTATAAGTCCCAAGGTGATTTGAAAGTGTTTTAGCTATGAGTTGGCACCATACCCTCTATCTCTTTTTGATAATGGGATCTTCCAAAAAACTAAGAATCTGCACTGCTTGAATTATTGGATGAAAAATGTACTCCATCATATACCATTCCCGAAGATATCTTCTTTGTAATTGATGGAGGATATTTACTACTAATAATATTATTTTGCAAAAATCGTTTGATGTTTTTGCATCAAACACAAAAGCCGCAGCACGGTAAAAAATACTCAACCTGCAGTAACGAGCAGTCTGTGGGACGAGATTCAAAAAGTATTCGCTGATGCGGTTTCCTTAGTTATTATAAGACAACGCGACGCGAAAGTACACAATCTCAGGGCGTTTGCACACTCTCTGTCCCTCGTAGCAAGGCCTCGGTGGCCACCAGTGGCCACGAACCAGATTGATCCGGATTCGCCCCGTCGCGTCGTCGCCAAACGCTGTCGGCAAAATTGGAAATTTGTCTCCAGTGAACCTACCGTATACTTATTTATACCGTGGTTTCTGGTTGCGATACAACTTCCGCAATTTATAAAAAAGGTAAATTGTCCACATATAGACTTCTAGAGAAGCGACCGGACTTACAGGATAATGTAACCGTTTTTCTTAATCCCAACGCAGAGAAAAATGACATCACCACTGCCGGAGAAGAGTTTCTCTTAGCTCTTTATGGGGCAGGGAAGACAGTCAAAACGCTAAATGAGCTTCGTTTTTTTAAAATCCACAACAATACATCGAGGCAGAGCTTAAATGCGAACTTCTCGTTAGCTTCCTTACCTCCAGTTCTGCAATTGTAAGGCTGATTGTGAGATGCTTGGTAGCTGTAGAAAGTCCGGGCTAAACTGCTCGAGTTTATGTGGACAATGCCAGGGAGAGTCTTGCAGCAACTTAATGCGAGGATGATGACGAAGAGGATTCCCCATAGATGCTGTGTGGACTTTAATTTTGATTGTAAGTACTTTTTCCTATAGTTGTACATTCTGTTTCGTACATTATTTTTAAAATACAAAACAGTATTTGACGTACAATCCTTTTAAGTTTCAGATTTTTAGGTCATTCATAACAGTCCGTGCTATGCAAGTCCATAATAGGCCAAGACCTCTAGACTTTGTTGAACGCCACTGGCAGCATCCACTGAAGTTTTTCTATTTGTTTTATGTGATTTGAACAATATTTGTTGCTCTAAATGGACTATTTAGGAAAATGTTTATAATTATATTACTAGTTATTCACGATACATACATATGACACGCCACTGATTTAATCTATTTTAATAGTTTTTTAATTTTCTTAACCCATTCAACATACTTTAAAGTTTGGTTGTCTTAAAAGACATTCTAAGACTGCTTTTTGGAGATTGAAAAATAATTAACTAGTTCAGACATTTACTGCACGCCACTGGATCGAACAAATTATACTCATGTATATATCAATTTGTAGGAAATTTTATTGGCTTTAATTATGGTGTCTAGCATTTTTTCTCAAAAATCAGTCGTGCCCGAGATATTTGACTCAAAAGCAAAAAATTAACCTATTGAGGTGGTTTTGGGGTTCTTTGCACCCTCGGAGGGGTGGCGACTTTTAGTATGTTTATCTAGACAGCAAATTCTACATATTCCCAAAAAATACAGCTTTAGGTGATTTTGTTCCACAACGGGACTTAACTGCATTGGAGTATAGGGGTAGTTTACTGTTGTTGTTGTAGAACATACTTGGGTTTCTGCAAGGGCTAGTATGTGTGGTCTATTTGCTTGTAGATGTTGGTGTACCGAATTTATGTTTGTATTTAGGCCTCTTATGTTGCAGAAATCTAGTCTAAATTATTGGTTCGGTATCTTTGCAGTCTGTGAAATGCGGAATGAAGGGCTCCCAGAGCCAACCAACGTCCGGAGATCCGAATGGCCGGGGAGTTTACTTCCGGAATATTTTGATCCTGGAAGCACCATCATGTCCATATATTCCTACTGTGGAACCCGAAATCACCAGTGAGGAAGCGGAACGTGATTCCGGAAAACCACTTAGTACTTCCAGTTCTGGTGGGGTGGTCTGTCACCGGACGAAGCGAGTAGGCGTATGCATCTACCACCTAAGGCCGCTTCCACTGGAAGCATCGGCCTCAGATCCATTCCTTTGGTGGTTCCTAGTCTGACAGGGGTAAGAATGGGGTTTGTTGGGTCACTCTCCAGTGATCAGCTCCAGACTTTGTACTTTGGTGTTCTCCTGCCTGGGGGAGGAAGATGAGATTCCACATCCCGTGGTAACTCGGAATGGCGGGGGCGTCACTCCTCGTGATCAAACTGCTCTCACCAGTTTGACGTTCCTGCCTGCTAATACAATGCAGCCCCCCTTGTAACAAACTGTCATTGATCAGCTCCAGACTTTGTGCTTCGATGTTCTCCAGCCTGGGAGAGGACGATGGGATTTGATGGGCCACATCCCGTGGCAACTCAAAATGGCGGGGGCGTCACTCCCCGTGATCAAACTGCTCTCACCAGTTTGATGTTCCTGCCAGCTAACAGAATGTTCTCCAGCCTGAGGGAGGACGATGGGATTTGATGGGCCACATCCCGTGGCAACTGGGAATGGCGGGGGCTTCAATCCCCGTAATCAAACTGCTCTCAACAGTTTGACGTTCCTGCCAGCTAACACAATGCAGGCCCTTTTGTCACAAACTGTCATTGATCAGACTTTGTACTTCGATGTTCTCCAGCCTGGGGGACGACGATGGGATTTGATGGGCCAAATCCCGTGGCAACTCAGAACGGCGGGGCGTCACTCCCTCTAATCAAACTTGTCTCACCATTTTGATGTTTCTGCCAGCTAATACAATGCAGCCCCTATTGTCACAAACTGTCTTTGATCAGCTCCAGACTTTGTACTTCGATGTTCTCCAGCCTGGGGGAGGACGATGGGATTTGATAGGCCACATCCCGTGGCAACTCAGATTGGTGGGGGCGTCACTACCTGTAATCAAACTGCTCTCACAAAATTTGACGTGCCTGCCAGCTAATGCAATGCAGCCCCTCTTTTCAGAAACTGTCATTGATCAGCTCCAGACTTTGTACTTCGATGTTCTCCAGCCTGGGGGAGGACGATGGAATTTGATGGGCCACATCCCGCGGCAACTGGGAATGGCGGCGCGGCGGCGTCACTCCCCGTAATCAAACTGCTCTCACCAGTTTGACGTTCCTGCCATTTTAAGGTTAATTGATTGATTGATTATTTCAGAGTGACCTCCACCAATTAGCATTCGGCCATTAGGAGACTTGCAATACAGTGTCGGACATGACCAATTAAGGTCGTCTGGGTACATTCCTATAGCCCATTTTTATTACAGCTATCTTTGTCTAAATCTTCTCTAAATTTCTTCAGCTATCGTATTAATCATATACACCACATAGGATTCAAGACAACACAACAAAGGATTTTTCACAAAACAGGATTCTAAATCAACAATATCCAGTAAGATTACGTTACTATCTTAAGAAGAGTTTTTTTAAACACTGTACTACAAAACTATTTAGGGTAATTCACGTGGGTAGGTTATATATTCAAATTATTCATTTTCAAAAAATTCCTTATTAAAATAACTGATTATTATTTCTTAATACAGTAGATAAGGACAACGGCGCGGCGCGGTGACCCCATTAGAAATCAGTTCGGCATATAAATAAATTACCTTGCTTAGCCGTACATTCAAAAAGAATATGACTTAAATCACCAATTTTCCTACTTTCACAATAATAGGGATCAGTTAACACTCTTATCCTATTTAGATGTTGAGGTGTACAACAATGCCCTGTTCTCATTCTGGTTATGGTAGTTATGTAGTTATGTGGCGTCTATAAATGGAAACTTTGCAAACCAAGGAATCGTTAAAAATGAATCCTGTATCTGCCCATACCCTTTATGTAGTATAGATTATTCCCATCTCATTTACCTTTTTTAATTATAGTAATCAAATCCATGTAATCAAATTTAACAGGCATAGGAACATTAGGATCTCTCCCCACATTGGCAAGTTTGTCAGCAATTTCATTACCTTTAATGCCTGAATGCCCAGGAATCCTGGCAAGTTTAAAAAAAAGAACCGCTATTATTAGCTCCAATTATTAGCTGTTTGGTCATAAATCCAAAAAATGCAAATTTTCCTTGAGTGACGTACTAGATATTTTTTGAATAGCATTATTCGAAAATCACTAAATATAATAGCCTACTAGAATACTTAATATTTCTTGAAGGTGAATAAATTCCAAATCCCGCACTTTTATCCCCATGATTGAGAATCATCTGTGAAGAACCAATCATATCCCACATATTTACTAGCTTGAGCAAGGAACTTATAACATTAACCCTTTTCACCTTTTATTTCTCAAATTTTATTTCGATTTTAATTGAAATTATTTGTATAAGTAAAAGTGAGAGTTAAACGTTCCTTGAGTTACCCTGTCGCTGCTCAGATATGTCTTATGCGGTGGCACTAGGGGTGTGAGTTCGAATTCTGAAAATTCAATTAAATGTGGGCGCCAGATCTAGAGTAGACCGAAAGATAAGAAAAGATAAGATAAATTGTCAGATTACATTATCCATAATAAGACACCAATGTAAGGAAAGTAAACGCAAGAAATAAAAGAAATGCTTTCCCTCAAAAATTTTAATAATAATCTTTGACTCTACTGAGTATCTTTTCAAAATTACATCTCAATTCCAACCACCAATTACGCTTGGCATAGGTAAGATAGAATAAGCAATACTCAACAATATTGATTCTAGATTACAATATAATGAGATCGTAGTATATGAAATTTTCTTTATGACCCTAATTAAAATTAATGATTCTGATAAGCGAATAGCCCATAAGCTACGATCAGCTCATTAATAAGTCAAAATATTTCAATACATAATCCCATAGTAATCTCGAGTAATTATAATCAAAATGGTTTACCAATTAACAATCTGTATACCTAGGTAAGATAAAATAAGCAGTACTTAAGAAGAACTTCAATCACATATTTTATTTAGAAAATATGTCTAATTGGGAGATAATTTAAGAGAAATTTAATTTATATTAAATTTAGGGCTTACCCTTGAAAATTTAAATGTAGCCAAATAATATCACTAGTTCTGTAGTAACTAGAGTAAAGATAAGTAAGAAACAGTAGTTTACAAAAATTTACAAATGGAAATTTCCGAGATTAATATTGAGTATGTACATGAGTATTCAATCTCTATAATACATAGTAGGTACTCACTAAAGATAATTATTTCGATTGATCAGATCAAAATCCAAGTACGAGGCCTAAAGTTAAAAATAGATAATCTCGTTTTGAGATACAGTAGATTAATTTACAATGAGATAAATGTACAAAATTTGATTGATAAGATCAAAATCCAAGTTACAAGGCTTAAAGTTAAAAATAGATAATCTCGTTTTGAGATACAGTAGATTAATTTACAATGAGATAAATGTACAAAATTTGATTGATAAGATCAAAATTCAAGATACGAAGTCTAAAGTTAAAGATATATAATCTCGTATTGAGATTACGGTAAGATAACTGTACAATAAGGTAAATATACAAGATAATTCAAAGGTAAGATAAAGGTAAGATATAGATACTTAAAATTAAATTTTGAAATGTTGGTTTTTCAGTTTTAAAAAGATGAAATAATGAGGAATTGTGCAAACACTTCTAAAAGGTAAAAAGGATCAGTTATCTTATTCCAGACGAGAATGCTCAGGGCTCCAAAACGCTTCTTCAGCAAAGTGGTTTCATAACCACGGAGTCATCCCGAACATGTAATTTCCACTTTCCAACCAACAATTACATTGCTACCCACCAGGCTACGATTGGAATGGAACGCGTCCGTGAATCTCCTGATCCTCTCCTATAGTCTCCTCATTTGCCCATATGATTTGAAATTTAGTACTCACTCGAACCAGTTCAAATTTAGGATCCCATCAGAGTTGAAGTTACAATTAGAGTAAAGTTACGTAGGTAGAGTTAAGATTAAATTTCAAGGTAGAATTAAGAGCCTGAAATAAAGAACGAATATAAGACGTCTCAAAATGGCGTCCTCGTGCTGCTAAAAAAAAACTCGCCATCACTCAATTAATTACCTGATGTTCGGCTCTCCTTCAGTGTCGGCTAATCCATACTAAAATGCCATTGGAGTCAAAAATTATTATATCCAGCCTAGCTGCTATCAATTTCCAGGGAAATTAACACATTCTTGACGCCGTTGTCACCGCCTTTACACCCTTAGGCCTGAAGGTCTATTCGAAAAGGGACTTCTGCTTCAGCAACAGTCAGTTTTATTCACCAAAACTCATAAAAACTAACTTCCGCAGAATGACACGAGACCAACCTACAAAACCCGAGTCGATACGAGGTCAATTCAAATACCACCAACTAAGTAATCACGAATTAACTTCCTAATTAGAAAATTCCGCGAAAAACTCAATCAAACCTCCTTCACAAAACATTCTGAATTATGTAACTGTCAAAACAAAGCACCTAGTCATGTCACAAACTAAAGAAAGGCTGTAAAATTAATAGATGCATTGTTAGTTGCCTATCTACATCGCCAACTTCTCGTATTAAATTCAAGATTCCGGCAATCATATTTGGGATTACAAAAACTGTATGCCTGCAGTCCAGTGGCATAGACAAATCAATTACATTAAAATAATTCCAATGGTGTGCTAGATTATATCGAAGTTTGTGAATGTAAGAAAATAAATGAATTGTTTTTGGATATTTAACCGCGAATTGCTACAGAAAATTCATAATTACTGACATTGGAACGAGCATATCCAAATGATTGTTACAAACTCCTGTAATACATTAATCCCTAATTAAACACTTTCATACTAATAATTGGAATGTTATCAAGTTGATACTCAAGCTTATATTCAAACCTAAGATTTGTTTTATAGATCCGCATATCATCTGTATGTGCCTTACTAAGTGACTTTACTAAAAATATGGCAGTTCCCCTCCAACCCAATACCTATTAGGAATAATCACCCTACTGTGAAATTCTTTCAATAACAGTATAATTGGAATCCTCTTATCTGCAAGTCTCTTAATGATAAACTTTTTAGCCATCCACTCTCTTCTCCATTCCAACGAGGATTCCGCATATTCAGCCCATAGGGTATTTATTTTATAGGAGTCAATCTCATACAGCCAGTCACAATGCGTAAAGCATCTAATTTTTTAATACATTTCTTAGACACAGGTTTCAAAAATTGGCATCCATAATCAAAATGTGACTTTATAATTCCTTTATACAAATGTATTAAGGTCATAGGATCGGCACACCACCACACTCTAGTTACAACTCTCATTACCGAAATACCTTTGTGAACTTTATTGCTTATATAGTTAATTTATTTATCTCATTTCAAATTGTCAGTTAAAATTACTCCAAGATATTTCACTTCTCTCACCCATGGAATCACAAAATTATCAAACCTCACTGCTCATACTGGCAAATCAGCAGCTCCTAGGCTAAATAAAATTGAGGACGATCTACTGGGAGAGATTTGTAAATTAAGACAATCCAAAACATGCTTTAGTCTGTCTAAAATGAAATTCATTTGGGATGCCAAATCTGATAATTTAGTTCCTGATACAAGCAAAACTAGGTCATCCCCATATTGAATGATTCTAAAATTGTCTGCTCTAATCTTATGAATATCCTAAAGATTAAACAAGATCGGGCTAAGTGGAGAGCGCTAACAACCTAAAAATTAAATTACTCAAACTTGCTCTCATTCCATATCCAAGGAGCATATTATGATACGCATTTAAAGATCCTTTACACAAATAGTGCACTATGTAAAAATCGACCTCTCCTATTGGTCGATCCATCTCGTATTACGATATGTCTGCGTGATGCAATCGATTTCTATCAAGAGCTCTTATGGTGTAGAGGTTTAGATCGTTGGATCTCACCTGGAAAACGCGGGTTCGAACCCCGTTGCTTTTTTTTATTTTTTTTTAAAGATTATGTTTCTAAACAGCTTTTTTTCTTGATTTTAGGTATGTCTTGGGTTAGATTGGGTTAGCACCTGGTTAGTTTCCTTTTCTTGAGCCCCCGTAGCGAGCGAAGCGAGCGGAGGGCCATGCGGATCGACCAGTGGGAAAGGCCGATTTTTATATTGTGCACTATTTGTGTAAAGGATCTTATAATGCTTATGATACAACCTATAAATATCTACCTTATCATATTCAGAAGAAATGTCTAAAAATACACCCAGTGTGTATAATCCCATACACAAGCCTAACTGAGTATATGTAATCAAGATTCCTAAACCATCCAAACAACCCTTATTTCTCCTAAATCCAACCTGATGAGATGGAAATTTAGATTCATTCTCCAACTTCCATTCAATGTGATTTTTGGCCAAAGATTCTAAAATTTTCGTGGCACATTGAGCCAGTGTAATTGGTCTAAAACTCGATGGATTTAGAGGATTTTTCCCTGGTTTAATAATAGGAATATAATTACATATTTAAATTGTAAAGGTAGATTCTGCCCTGATAAAATAATATTAAGAATACCAAGCAATACTTTAAGAAGATGGAAAGATGGTATGTGATATTGATGAAAGATTCTTAAAGATGGTATGTGATATCTGATCCATTCCAGTAGCCGATTCCTTTTTTCCTTTCATTATACCTTGAAGCTCATTCATTGAAAAAAAACGAAATTACCTCTTCACAATTATTCAAATTAATACTGGGAAGGGCAAGAGAGGGATAAAGGTTAGCCAATAATTTCTGGGCATCCATTGGAGTTGGCAGATTGAACATACAAGTTTTTTTTATTACCAGAATATAATCTATCAGTTTGCCACACTTTACCAATAGGTATATTTCTCTTTGAAAAACTTATGAGCCTTGGCAATTATCTGTTTTGCTTTAATAATATTTACAAAGTTTGGCTTTGTTTAAAATCAAATAAAGCTTTCTTTCTTAAATTAATAATATTAGTACGTTATATGTCCCACCATTGGACAATTGTCCTTTCTTTTTTATTGTGAGGCTTCGACCAAGGGATTGACTCATCTGCAACATCATTAAAAAAAATCAAAATTATAATTATTAATATTAGAATTTGAAAAAGAGATACAAACCCCATCGTGAAACCTTCCCCAATCAGCTTGTTTAAATGATATTTTGGGACAAACGGTTTACTACTGTTTACACCCTTGTAAAGTTGAAGAGTAGTAAGAGTGGGGAAATGATCACTATTTCCACAGTGCTCAACCACTTCCTATGAACATCTTAATGCAATCGGACTGAGCACCATTGAAAACCCTACCACAGAAGGATTCTGGCCCGGAGTACTTAACTTAGTATAAGTATCATCATTTAAACCCACCAAATCCATAGTATCTAGAGAATGGTATATATAACATTACCCAGTTTATTAGAATTAGTACTACCCCACAATCCATGATGAGCATTTAAATCCCCAACAATAATTTTTGGATTTGGGATCGAATTGATCAGTCGCTCCCAAATGGATTGGTTAACATTAGTTTTAGTAAATATTTACAATATGAATAAAACAATCATTAAGTTTAATAATCATCACCTGGAATTTACCTGGGAGATATGAACAGTCCTTATCAATAATTGAATAATTTATATTATTCTTAATTAGAAAAGCGATTCCGCCCTTTCCGTCCACTCTATCTTGCTTGTCTTAGCATTTTATAAATAAAAATCGAAATATTATAGTTAGGTTTTAAGCAAGACATGGTTTAGACCACATTCTTCACATTTATCCTTACCGCGACACTGGGCTTGAGTATGGCCATATAATAAGCATTTGAGGCATTGTACCACTGGCGTCACATACAGTTCATCATTTATATGTGGCCCAAATAAGGTTTAGAAGACATTTCCCTTCAAATGTAATAACGCATGTTCCCGTTTTCAAAAGTTCTGGCTTATTATCAGCTATTACTTTTCTATTAAACCTCTTAGCATGTAATACCATAGCAACAATTTCAGAGTTTTCAATAATTTTTCCATCGTTAACTCTTTGTAGACCCCCCCTAATTACTCCTTTACAACGGACATTGTAGTCTGGGATATAAGCTTCATAACCTTTTACATTTAACTCTTTATTTATTATCCACAAAGTCATTGGCTGCTTGTGGAGAATTGAATTCAACTACAATCTTATTTTCCCCATTTCTAAAATTACCCTTTCTACCTACAATATTCATTTTGAATAATTCTCTGGCTAACGCTAAAGGGTGTAAGTTTCCAAAGTTTTTATCATTCTCAATGCACTGAATGGTAACAATATAGGGACCTAAAGTATTCAATTTATATTTATTATCTCTTTTTTTGCTAGATAAATTCTTATCCTCTTTAATGTTTTTAGACTCGAATTTTCTAAATATTTCTTACTACTATGAATATCAGACATCTGAAGGTCATTATTAGGGTTGATTGGGGAGGCTGGGGCCCCCCTGAAGTAGCGTTCATCTTCAAACTAAGCACGTGTATTACTCTATTACAATATCAAATTTAAATATAGTTAAAACTAATATTAAATTACAAAGTAACTTTATCTTATACTAAACGAAAACTAGGCTGAAAATGGATGTGGACAAATTACAAAGATAGACTAAAAAACCTAGGAAAAAAGAAAAATTCAAGAACCACATCGTTCTTCTCGATAGCCAGTCGCCGAAAAAAAACTTTTAAGGTTAATTCAGCAGAGAAATTTGCTGGCAAAGCCATTGTTTGAGAATCTTTTTAATTGAGATACCATATGTTCATTTCAATGCATTATGTTTATGAACGTGCCTAAAACATTTTTATGCAGTACGGAAAATAACGCACTCATTGTGTTTGTGTTTGTGTTTGATTTAAAAAAAAATCATAAAAAGTAGACGTGATTTTAATAGCTACAACTGTAGGTCACCTATTTTTCACATATAATGGAATCTAAAATGCAACATATTTTTGATAAATTTACAAACAAGAAGAAGTTTCTCCAGAGAACTGAAACAATTGCACATATGTGTACGCCATTATAAGCATTTATTCTAAAATATTCTCTCTAAAGTTTAAATAGAGGATTACTGTTTATTTACCAGTTTCGTGACATATTATATTTACCGAGAATAATTGTCTATTCTCTTCTGAAAGGACAACCCGTTTCAAGTGCTCCAAATCCCTATAAAGAGAACGCACGACATTGTCGTCAATTCGTGGCAAGTTGGCACTGTTGACAGGATCGGCAACTGGCCGCTTCTTTTGGAGGCAAACAGTGTTACCATAATGTTGAATGAATGAATTTTAAAACGAGGGCGGGAGATTCCTTGCACGTAGGCCACCAGTCTGGGCCCATTATGCACTCACTTACATACCAATTCAGTGCGGCGACCCGACCTCCCTAGCCAAGGCACACAGATTCCTCGGCTCAACTTTCTTATGTCCTCCGGGTTCAGCACGCAGCCTCCGAAGTACACACTTCTTACCTTAGTCAATGCTGGAAAGTCGGCATGAACATGTGTCACCGATTCCTCGTTTTCCATGCACCACCCACTTCCCGGATCTTCCACCATCCGCAGCAGATGCAAATGCCTGTTCAAGCGGCAGTGTCCTATAAGGAACTCTGTCACAAGCCTCAGGTCCCTCATCTTCAGAGCCAAGAAATCCCTCACTTTACCAGGCCCCTGGGTACCCCAAGAGTATCCCAGCATGCTTCATTCCTGGTGTAATCCGCCATACATCACTGGCCCTCTAATTTATTGCGTTCTTTAGGATGGTGCTGAAGGACACCCCTATTACAGACTCAGATATAGGATGCATTGCGGATCCCAGTCGTGCCAGACGATCGGCTTTTTCGTTTCCCGGGATATTCGAGTCACCTAGAACCCATACAATTCCCAATGCCATACAAGATCGACCCTATTATGCCCGGCCAAGACCCTCAAAGCGTCCCTATACTAAGATACTTGCACAGAATGAACTCTATCAGACTTAAGAACCGACCGAACAGCTCTGCTGTCCAAGCGAATGTAGATATCCTTCCCTTTGAAGGATGTTAACAAGTCCTCTACTCGCATTTTAGGATCGCGTACATTTCGGCTTTAAACACGGTTGCAAAACTTCTAAGGGTGAGATAGCCCCATAAGTGATAATGGGGCATAGTACAGTCGTATAATTCCAATGAAGAATCCTCAGCTGTATGCCCCACGTGCATCAAAAAGCTCTTATTTCAAGCCCATGTATTGTATTCCATGCAAAATTTTGCATGGAATACAAAGTGCTTCATTTGGTATGATTCATACATGCACACAGCCACTACTCTTCACTTAATGTTATATTGTTCAAATCGGTAGCCTGGGATCATCAACTTTCCAACGTGATGAATGAATATATTGGCAGTAAAATGAGAGAAATCTGGCAATCTAGAGAAGATGAATAACAACAGCCAACACGGCTACTTTAGTTTATTCTGCGCAAGATCCTCTACGTATGTTAGATAATTGACTCTGATATTATGGCAGGTCATTTAATATGTAGATAATTTGTTAGTACCATTTTTATTATTTGGTATTATAAATTGTTAAACGTAAACGGAACCACGCGTATTTATTCAGATCAAATGACCTACTTAAAAAGATTAGCTATATGTATCAACTATCATCTGTCACGTATTTTCTAAAAATTCAAGATACTTAAATTAAGTACTTAAGACGTCATTTCTTTAGGTCACTAATATGCGCTAGTTGATGAAAATTCATATTTTTATGTCCAAATAAGACTGGAAAATATGTAATATTACGTCAAAAATTCTACGTCGGCAAAAATGATCAAAAATCGACATTTGTATTAGGTCATAGATATACATAATAACCTGTAAAATATATTTAACAAATACCTACCTATTTTCACGTTATGTTGGCCACCAATATAGGAAATCAACAATTTCTTGGTACTTAAATTAGGCATTTATGCGTCTTTTGTTTACGTCCAAATAATTCCATGACGTGAAAAAGTTATCGAAAATCGATGTGTATATTATGTCATTTTTATGAGGTGTACAACACGTCTAAAAATTGCCAATTTTCCATGTTTTGGTGGTCACCAAGATACGTCACTTGTCAATATATAGCAAAGAGGCCACACCATAATAATTTACGTCTTGCAAACCCTTTAGAAAATACTATCTTTTTCAGTGTCCGCTTCAATTTGAAAAATGGACTAGCAAGTAATCCAGCTCCGGCACTTCGTGACAAATACCACATTTAAAAGCTTTTCACTCGCTTCTCGTTGGAATTTTTTCCAATTTCTTGAGTTTTCGACACAATTCGGCTTCAAAGAAAACAATCCCTTTGTTTTTTATTGGATTAGTCCCTTTGGGTGCACTGGCATTTACAGAAAATAGATACGACAATAAATCTTCCGTCCGCCGGGTTACGACATGCAATAATTCTCACGGCCAAAGCCGAATCCAAATAAACTTCAATATTTTAATACCCATTATACCATCAAAATATTAAACACTTCTATAAATAAAAACATCACAGTTACTATACATTCGCTTTCTATTTTGAAAAGCTATCTTCGGATAGGAAGAGTAAAGAAGGGACATAAATTATGTTTTAATTTTTGGGATTTTGTCAGAGAGTCTGATACCTAGCATTACTCTTTCCATTTTTCGTCGCATCACCTGTATTTTGTGAGCATTCTTCTTCGATAACTTTAGCGTCTCCGCGCCATATGTCAATACAGGGATGACGCACTGGTTGAAGACTTTTCTCTTGAGACATATTGAGACAATACTGAGTTTAACTTGCCAAAAGCCGCCCATGTTAAACCTATCCTTCGTCGAATCTCGTGTGTTTTGTTGTCTCGTTCAATGCTGATTTCGTTTCCTAGGTATTTATATACGTATGTTTGTTCTATACTTTCGTTTTTAATTTTTATGTGTCATTTAGTACCAGATTTGTCATGAACTGTGTTTTTTTTTTCGATTTATTTTCAGCCCTATCTTGCTTGCCTCGTTGTTTAGCATTTCTAGCATTTGTTGGGCTTTTTGAATATTATCTGATACCAACACTATGTCATCTGCGAAGCATAGGCGATTTAGTCTTTCTCCGTCTATGTTTATCCCTGTGTTTTCCCAACTTATTTTATTTAGCATACTCTGCAATAAAGCTACGAATAGTTTGGGAGAGAGCGCGTCTCCTTGTCTCAATCCTCTCTCGATTTTAAATTTGTCTGTATATTGATTTTCTGTAATTTTGACCATTGCTGTTGCTGTCTTGTATATATATTTAATTGCTGCAAAGTAGCGATGGTCAATGCGGCGCTCAGCTAGTGTTTCTAAGAGTTTTTGTTGATGTATGAAATCAAACGCCTTTTCGAAGTCGACGAATGTTAATATGAGTGGTTTGTTGCTCTCGACGCATTTTTCGATAAGGACATTAGCTGTTAACAATTGGTCTTTTGTCCCATATCCCATACGAAAACCTGCCTGTTCTTTCGAAAGAAAGAACTCTAGTTTCCTAGTTAGACGGTTAGTTATGATTTTTGTATACATTTTGTATATGCGACTAAGAAGACTTATCGGTCTGTAATTCGCAAGGTCTGTGTTACCTTTTTTATGTAAAATGATAATTATGGCATTTTCCCATTGTGAGGGGGTCGTCCCTTCCAGGAGACACTTATTAAAAAGGATTTTTAAGGCTTTCATGAGGCCTTGACCACCCTTTTTAATGGTTTCTATCACAATTCCGTCTTCGCCAGGGGCTTTGATGTCTTTCATATCTTTTAGTGCAGATGACATTTCTTGTTCGGTTATCTCGGAGATATCTTCGGACCCTTAAAACTTTCGGAATATTTACATTTGTTTTTGCCTCTTGTGATGAGTATAATTCCTAATAAAAGGATTCTACTCTTTTTATAATGTCGATTTTGTTTGTTATTATTTTCCCTTCCTTATTCTTAACCCAATGTATTGTTTTCATTCCTATCGCGCTTCTCCTTGTCAGGACTTTTAAACTTCTGTTTTCCTATATTCCTCATTGGTCTTGTCTGTTATTTCTCTCCTCTGCTTCATTAGGAGCTTTGTTCTTTGGTTTATTTTCTGATCTTTCTTTTGTTTCGGGAAGCATTTTTCCAGTGCCGTTTTCACACTTTTGATTATGTTTTCGTGGAGGGTGTCTACCGTCATATTATCGTTGTATTCTAATAGGCTTGTTATCTTATCTTCATATTCCTGTATTGTTTCTGGTGTATTACGTCTTGTGTAGTTTTTCCTTATAACCATTTTGTTTCGTTCTTTTCTTTGATTTATTGCTATTTTTGCTCTTACTAGCCGATGGTCGCTGCCCGCCGATAATCTATTTAACACCTCTACGTCGTATACCATATTCTTTCTATTGCTAATTATAAACTCTATGGCATTTTTTGTTTTTCCATCCGGACTTGCCCATGTCCATTTTCCGTTGGGATTTTTTTAAAGAAGGTGTTCATTGCAAAGAGGTTGTTATGGTTAAGAAATTCTATTAATGTTTCTCCTCTCTCGTTTGCTGCCTATTTTGGCGTTGAAATCGCCAATTAGAAGAGTGTATTGTGCTTTTCCTGTTTTTAAATCACTGGAGACGTCCTCGCAGAATCTCTCGATCTCGTCTTCTGTATGGTCGCTAGTTGGTGCGTATGCCTGCACAATCCTTATAGAATGTTCCTTGTTGATCTGAATAAATATATATATGACTCGTGAGCTGATGCTTTTGATTTCCAGGATCTGTTCTTTGAGTTTTCTATTAATTATGAAACCAGTACCCCTCACTGCAGTTTCTTCGCCTACATGATATAGGATGTTTCCTGATTTGAGTTCAGTCTGATTTTCTCCTACTTGTCGGACTTCGCTAATGCCTATTATGTCCCATTTTATATGTTTAAGCTCCTCTTCCAGTTTTATCACTTTATCGTCGGTGGACAGTGTTCTAGCGTTGTATGTGGCTATTAACATTTTGTACTCTTTGTTGTGTCTTGTCTTGTTTATGTTTGGTGTATTTGGCGGGTTTTTGCCTTCCCCAGAATCCTTGAGGCAGACCTCTTTCGAGGTGTGGGAGTTGCCATTTAATGATCTACCCACCTGGGGTTCACTTTCCGTCGTTTTAATACTCGCCATTTGAGAGGTTTTTGGCCTTAATCTTTCACGTTGGCAAGACGGGTTGGAAGATGGTGTGGGATGGGATTAGGATGGGGCCAATGGGTGGGAATTATATGGGTGTGAACTTGATTTCTTCAATGCGTTGGGGGATTTGAAGATAAATCAAGGCTAGCGTGGGCAGGGTTGCATCCCTGAAGCAGATCTGTCCTCTATCGGTATCATAGAGGAGTATCTACCCGCTACCTGCTCAGTTAGCTCAAAAAAAAAAAATAAAAGTGAAGTGCACTTGAAAGAGGAATGTCCTATTTGCTTCGATCCTCTGGAAAAAGAAAACATTTGCACACCAAATTATTGTAAACACAAATTTTGTTTAGATTGCTTAACAGAATGGTTAAAAAGGAAGGATGTTTGCCCATTTTGTAGAAGTTATTGTGATTATAATAATATAAAATATACCAATCAAAAAAGAGCTATTGTGAAAGAAACTAAATCAATTATAGATATTTTTGAAACTATTCTATATGGTGATAATAATATATCATCCCCAGAACATCAATGTGATAATAAGAGGGAATTTTCTGTTTATAAGGAACATTGATACTTAGGATCATTCCGTCGCTGTCAGTTATATACATTAGCAGTTATATCTGTGAAAAAATTAGATGAAGAATTTAGCAAATTAACTTCAGATAATTATTATAATGCTATGCTATCAGACCCGAATATGTTGACTTTTATTGTGAGTTTGTAGAATATTATTGAAAAGGTGCGTCCGTTTGTGCTCAATATTTGGAAAATTTCAATGTATTGCAGTTTGTAGTCGAACTGAAACAATTGGATTTTTTTGTTGAAGTGGTTAATTTGAAGAAATATATCGAAGATCCAACCATATTCGATGTGATAAAATTAGCAGAAGAATTGGGAGAACTTCAATTTGAAGTATTTGTGTAAGAAATCGAGAACTTTGCATTAGAACTGTATGAAAACTTTTTGATGTCGAAGCCTGTTCTCGGTTTTATGCACTTGCGGGATATGACGCTGAAGGTCAAGATATACTGTGGTATGAGAACTATATGCAACATGCTGAGTATTACAAAAACGGTGTACAAGTGTGTAACGTGTTCTTAAAAACCAAAGACAGAGTAAAGTTTGTATTGGAACTTATGTTAAAATTATATTATAAGAATGTATGTGTATTAGGAAATTTAAATGTAGGCAATAAAATGTAGTTAATAAAACAAAGTTTAATACAATAATTTTTTTATTCATTCATAAAAAAAATATTATACATATAAAACACATTTGAAAGCGCACACATAGATGGTGACTTTGAATGATAAAAACATTTAGGTGCTGAAGCAATTAAAATGGGTTGTTCGTCTAATTCAATTACTAGTTTGCTGGAATATTTTCTTAGGTAATCTGCTTTTTGTTTCCTTTAACATAAACAAATTCCGATTCTTCAGTATTTTTTTTTACAATTATTGAAAAGTGGTGTAGTGGGGTATAACCGATATTCCAATTAAGGCAGTGGTGATTTTTCATTAACCATACAGCTTGCTTGTGCGCTTCAGGAGAAAGAGAATTCAAAGCAAATGGTTGCTTGAAAACATAATGACTATTTTTTTCTCCATCATAGGCAGCTAATTCTTTAGGTGGAAACTTATTCTTTTCATCTTTGAAAGCTTTTTTCAGTTCTTTTTAATTTTTAATGAAAATGTCTAATTTCTTGAACATATTTTATCATCACTTCGTGAACTAATTTAAGAACCTGCTTAGAGTTGCTTTATCTTTAAATGGTCTTATACATCGAAGAAATATTTGATCAAATGTTAAATAAATGTAGCGCTTCAAGAAGGTGGGGGTGAAAAGTTAAATGTAAATTTAATATTAAGAGCAACTCGCAAATTAAAGTTGTTTAACAAGTTTAGTGAGTGGGTTGTAAGTGAAATCTTAATCATGTAATATAAAACAATACGCTGAAGTATTTTTTCTAAATCCTTGTTTACTTCAAATTTTACTCTCATTACTAGAGGTCCAGCTTGTAAAGATTTCTTTTGATGTGAGCAATTTATACAGTGTGTCCACTTAAGTTCGCACCATATAGGAAACTTTTTTTATTATCAATTTTACGAAAAAAAGTTATTCTGTATAAAAAGTTCTGCTTGGTCCAAAACCTAAAATGCAACCATCAGATATCAATTTTTTTCAGTACGTATACGAGGTTTGTCAGAAAATATGAATTTTGCGCAACAGTAAAGTAAATTTATTTTTGAAAATATCGAAAACTTTAACTAGTTATCTCTTTATTCGCTAAACATTATTTGATAACTTTTACGTCTCTTAACTTCTATGTTGCATTATTTTGATGATGCATTAAAATAATTGATGATATTGTAAAATAAATAATTTTGATATTTATCAATTATTTTAATGCATCATCAAAATAATGCAACATAGAAGTTAAGAGACGTAAAGGTTATCAACTGTTTAACGAATAAAGAGATAACTGATTAAAGTTTTCGATATTTTCAAAAATAAATTTAGTTTACTCTTGGGCAAAATTCATATTTTCTGACAAACCTCGTATAGGTACTGAAAAAATTTGATATCTGATGGTTGCATTTTAGGGTTTGGACCAAGCAGAACTTTTTATAAAGAATAACTTTTTTTCGTAAAATTGATAATAAAAAAGTTTCCCATATGGTGCGAACTTAAGTGGACACACTGTATAAGCAATATGAGTTTTGATTTAAAATCGCTTGGATCAAATAAAGGTTCTTCGGTGTTTGTACAATAAGAAGATCGAAATTGGGAATACATTTCATATAATATAGCATATTTATTATTACTTATGTCCAGGAGAAGATCATTATAGGGGTATCTTTCAGAATTCAAAAAAACTTTATTATTACTCAAGTTTATATCATTAAATTCACTCATATTTGCCATTTTCAAATCCCTCTTCTACTGTGGGAACGCAACTATAGCATGACGAGGAGTTTCAACCCTAGTTGATATCTTAACAGGCCAATTGTATCTGGATGTTTTCAACAGTTCCGGATATTCAACTAATTCCCAACTTCTAAATACAATAATTAAATATGTTCCCTTATCAATAATTTTTGTTAAAGACAATTTTTGAGGGATTGATACTGAAATATGTGGTATATTCTAAGTTAGTTTGTGAAGAGTAATTTTTAGTATTTCATTTGGATCGGTAGTTACAATAGCAATATTGTCAGTGTTATGTCGCACAAGTATTAGCTCCTGTTTTGCGTTTAATATAACTTTCCTATAGTCTTCAAACAGCCCATTAACATTTTAGGAGGAATGCAAACGTTAAATAAACCAGTTTTTCCATCAACTAATTTATTTGTTATCTTTGGTGACCATCCTGCATTTTTTCATTTGTCAGATTCATTTGTATTATATGAGAGGTAAGGTAACCTTTTAGAGTGGATGTTAATCCAACATCCCTTATAGAATCTATAGTAACCCCATTCAACTGATACCTCATTTCTCTAAAGAGAAATGCTAAATGCTATCCCATTGTTTACAAGAGATAGTGTTTTAGAAACTGTACCATCTGCTTTTGATAATTTTCCCTCTATGTAAAGAAAACTTTCACAGGGAAGAGTATACTTTTCAATTTCATTAACGGGAGTTAGTATTCCATCATTATTATTTGATTTTGTTGGCAAATATGGCTCATAAGAATGCAACTCTGAATGAGTAGTAGAATTGTAAATACTAATTTTTTCACTAATATTAAGGATACTCATTTTAAAGGTATACGTAAGAGTGATTTAAGAAACTGTGTTTGTACTTGTTAATTTATTAGCGTTGACTCGACT
>MU187011.1:0-11101 GCA_016904865.1 Pissodes strobi
TCGATCGACACAGTCGATTGCCACGTACACACCAAGTCGACAACGTCAATAGACAGAGTCGATCGACAGTGTCGACTCGGTGGGGACGCAGCTTAAGGATAATTACATAGATGTCGAACCAAACTGCCTACATAAACATAGATGGAGACAAATCCGAAGAAATATATATACAGGATGGATGGCATATTAAACGTTTATGGAGAACTAAATAACGGATCATTATGAAAATATGGCAACCGGCATAAACGACCATGATCTACAGATTAAAAATATTTTGGATCATGCGATGTTGCCGCTTCTACCCTAAATCGGTGACAACATTGCTATTTTAAATGGAACACCCTGTATATTTTTTAATATTCGAATTTCGCATACGATTGTGAGCAACTATTCTTAATACCTATACCTATCTCTACCCATTATTCGAGAATAAATTAATTTAATTTTTTTTTACGAAAACAGGACTTCCCATAAATCTTAATATCTTCTTACTTGCAACACGTTTTTTATGAGTTAACCCAAAGATTTTTTTCCCAATTAATTAAAAAAAATGAACCTAGCCCCGGAGAGTCGCGTTACAAAGCCCTGCCCCTGTCGTGGGGTCGTTTGAGCACCACCCGTTCTAGCCAGCTAAACGGAAAAAGCTCGGCAGGTGTTGTACCGAGTGGCTAGATTCGCTCATAAAATTAACCGGTTCTTAGTACTTAATTTCAAACTTTCAAGAAAATGAGAATAATTATGGCACTATAATCAACCAACTTAACCTATCAAGAAAACACAATCTAAAAATTTAATGGACAGTATATTTGCTACTAAATCCTTTTTTTTTTGCAAACACAGCAAAAATCTATCTGGAGAAAATGGTTATATTAAAATGTGGTTGAGTAGACAAAAGAATGTTAAATGACTTAAAGTAATTAATAAAATAAACAGAGTACAATATGAAGATTGTACGTACAGAGACCAATTCAGTTGGAAAACCTCGGTTCTATATGCCTTATCACTAAATGCACTAAACACTACTAATCAAAGTGATCACTTGACGCAGACTAAGCTTCTTACAACTAGGTATGCGTGCGATGGTGATAATATGCCGCAATGAGCGGACACGATGATTAGATCAAAAAAACTTGAGAAGTTAATAAAAGCACCAGATCAGATTAAAACTATGGTTAGCTTGATTCATATGATAAAAAGATAAAATTCAGAGCGGTTATATCTGCCGACTAATGAATGAAAAGAATCAAGTTACCCAGTCAGCGCTTGACTTTTAAGATGAGAAAACGACTCAAAGCAATTAGATTAACTGATCCGATAAACCAGTGAATAAATGTAAATGTAAATTAAATTAATTAAAAATCAATGAGCCACCTCAATTCAATGTTCGATTTATATGAATAAAAGCAAACGAAGAGTAAACATAAGAAACAATGAGACACAAATCTAATACCCAAATCCCATCGTCGAACTGTATCGATGGCCTCTAGTGCGGAAACCACCAGTTAAGGCCCTTCGTCAGCCTTCCAAGGAAAAAAAGTTGTGGACCTGCTTCCGGCCTTTCAGAACAAGTGGCAGTTCTGCACTTGAACTTCTGACCACCAGGAAAAAAATTGCAGTCCTTTAATTAAACTTCTGGCCCAGCAGAAGAACCCTAAAATAATCCAGTACGCATTAAATGAAGCCCCTTACTTTAATAAAAATCATAGACCCCCTCCCTCTTTGCATAAATACATCTTTTTTATAAAACAAATTTTCCCAGACAAAAAAAAACCCATGGACTTGCAGTGCAATAAAACAAATAAAAGAGATATTAAGGTTCAGGTAACTTGAATATAAAAAGATAGGTATGAATCACCCCTAAAAGAATAATAAATAAATTTCCCCATATGATCAAAATTAACGTTGCATTAAAATATAAATTCGGATCAGATAAAATGGAGTAGATAAAATAACACATGGGAAAAGCAAATGGCGTTATGTGCAAAAAAAAGGTAGATAAGCAATCGATTTCATTAATTTAGGCAAAAATGGTAGCGATATTTACCTCAGACTCGGACTTGAGGGTGTATTAGAAGAGATTCGACGGTCTCGGTCTTATAGTACGAACGTGAAAGCCGCTATAAATAATGGAAACAAAAAAAAAATTGCAACATGGCGGTCACGTGCTTCATAGGCCACAGAAAAAGGAATCCAGAGATTATGCTTACCTAGTACAGCATGTAGAGGCCGAAGAATCGGTCGTGTTAAAACACAAACAGAAACTACACAGTAAATCCCCTAGCAAAAGGGTTGTATTATATCACAATACTCAAAACGTGCAGTTTCTCGCTATACTGGTAAAGGCAAACGTTCGACGGACGAGCAAACTAGAAAAAGACCTCTCCCACGTTCCGCCAATTTATCTTCGAAATCAAATGCTGCGCCACAAGCAGTGATGGGCTGAAAACATGACGAGTGATTCGATACAAGGAATAATTCTAAGAAAATAAACGCCTTAATTCTCGCTTATTATGATGATAAATGACGGCGGAAGCTACGAATAGTGAGCTAAAATTACATTCTTCCAGAAATGCTAGGAAATGCTTTAACAGGAATGACAAACCTTCAAAAATCTAAATCGAGAATGACGAACGCGCGATAAATAGCTCATCCCTATTATTTGGCATAAACCTTACAAAAAAAAAACTGGTCAGCTGTACCGAACGAGAAATATATTTAAAGCAGAGGTCCAAAAACGATCTCCGGAACATCAACCTAGGGTTCTCAAAAGGTAATAAAACATTCAAACTGAAATTAAATTATGGTACAATAAGTCAAATACAACGTATTTGCAGGCTAACAGAATTCTTCAAAAATATAAATCGATTCGCTGGCTGTTTACGATAATATAATGCAAATCAGGCCAAGTTATTTTAATAATAAGGTACATCGCTCTAGCTTATCAACTAAAATAAATAGTCACAACGGATTAAGAATACAAATATATAGCTAACCTATACTTAAAATATAGTTAATTTTACATTAAGAAAATAGGCAATTCCAAGCGAATTATTAAATTCAGAATTAATAAACCGATGAGTGCAAAATACAGCATCATTTTTTCCCTAAATGCGGCATATAAATGAAATTTTAAAATTTGCAAAATCGAACTGTTATATACTACAAAGCAATATTGAGCTAAAATTTGAGGTATGTTTGAACAATACCCCTATGTAGTTTATCCTTTTGTCACATCTTAGTTTCAGTATACAGGGTGGGCCAAAGATTAATTTTTGTCGGTTACACACAAAGTGCCAGAAAATCTATTTTTTTAAATGGAACACCCTACATAATATTACAGATTTGAAAAACTGATTAAACAAGCTTTTAGAATATGTATACCTTGCCTATACCTAACTCTTCAGGTTTTCGATTTATTAGCGTTTATTTATAAAATTGCATAAATTAAAAATGGAAAAACTTTTAACGGTTTAAATAGTAGGAGGCTGATTATGGATGGAAACTTTTTTTTGTTGCATAGTCACTATGGCAACTTGTTTTATAGAAATGTCATTCTTTTATTAATTGCGATTTGATTACGTACGATGGCGGAAAATAATAATTATTCAAATACAGTTTTAACGAACTTATTTATTTTTCATGGACAATGTGATCAAATAATTAGCAGAACCTGCCGAAAATTTAATGAAACGTATCCAAATTTGCCGCAGATGAATTACAAAAAATTTCTTCGACTCTAGAACCATTTTATGCAGTTTAGATCAATTCTGAATGCAACAAATAATAAGAAAATATTAAAAATTATTACAAATCGAAACTAGGTAGATAATAAAATACGATAAAAGTAAAATAGAACAATTGATAAAACAAATGAATTATTTTTTAAGCAAATCTTCAAAATGTCCGCCATTAACATCTAGACACTTCAATAATCGGGTATTGACACCATCAGTTGTAGCACTTCGAATTTCATTCGCATCAAAGCCGTTGAACGCTTGGATGACCCGATGCACCAGTTCTTCTTTGGTATTCATGGGTGTTTTATATATTTGCTCCTTGAACACACCCCACAAGTAAAAGTCTAACGGAGTTATATCAGGTGATCTTGGTGGCCAATTTCACGGTCCTAAGCGTCGAAACTATCGATCATCAAATATCCTTCGAAGCTCCACAGATTCTTCAGCGGTAAAAAGTGCAGGAGCTCCATCAAGCTGTTACCAGCACTTTCTGTACTCTTCAAGTGAGAGGCTATCGGTAAAGTTTTCAACTGTAGTGTTTAAAATATGTATATATTTCTCAGAGTTTAGGTTTTCATTGTAAATCACATACATTGATTATCCATTAATAAACAGAATACATTAAAACTGAATTTATCTTGAAAACCCGTGTAGGTTATCAAGAAAACACTCCGTATTTCAGAAATTAGACCAGTGAAGGTAATCGGTCCGGGTCGAGGTTTAAGCGAAGGTTATTTATATTATCTGGTACACGTAATATTATTGTTTCAATTCAACGAACGCGCTATCAAACGCCGACAGCAAGGATGACCTAACCTTGACGACCTTGCACTGTTATTATAATAATATATACAAGTCTTGAACCTACATCAACTCGATATATATAGGAGATTAAAAGACTGAGGAACAATCGGTATCAGTTAGTATAAACCGTATTATACAACATAATATAATGATAATCATAGCGAGAATTATAAGAAATAATTAATGTGAATACAGAACTCAAATATTACCTGGAGTATTATTCAAATGAGTAAAAGAGTTCTACACCCGCCTCTCTTGTAACATGAGGATTTTCAGGTGCCCAAAAGTGGCGATTGTGACAATTGAAAATGCCCTCCTTTGAAAATTTGGATTCGTCAGTCCATATAAGTTTACTCCAGAAAATAGGATCTTCCTGGATATGCACTAGCATCATTTCGCAAAACTCGACTCTTTTTTGACTATCTTCAGGCTTAAGAGCTTGAACCCTGGTAAATTTATAGTTATGCATTCAATGTTTTTTTAGAATTCTTTCTACTGATGAATGTGCAATGCCCAAATCTTCTTCAGCGTATACGTACGGATGCGTGAAAGTATGCCAGAACATTAATTTCATTTTCTTCATTAGAAGTCACAGGTCGGGGCAAATTTCTTGGTGCTTTTAAAATTGATCCAAACTGAATAAAATTGTTCTGAAGTCGAAGAAATTTTTTGTAATTCATCTGCGGCAAATTTGGATACGTTTCATTAAATTTTCTGCATCACAAAGTCCATGAAAAATAAATAAGTTCATTAAAACTGTATTTGAGTAATTATTATTATTTTCCGCCATCGTACGTAATCAAATCGCAATTATTAAAAGAATGACATTTCTATAAGTTGCCATAGTAACTATGTAACAAAAAAATGTTCCCATCCATAATCAGCCTCCTACTATTAAAATCGTTAAAAGTTTTTCGATGTTTAATTTATGCAATTTTATAAATAAAAGCTAATAAATCGAAAACCTGAAGAGTTAGGTACAGGCAAAATATACATATTCTAAAAGCTTGTTTTGTCAGCTTTTGAAATCTGTAATATTATGCAGGGTGTTCCATTTAAAAAAATAATTTTTCTGGCACTTTTGTGTGTGACCGACAAAAAGTTATTTTTGGACCACCCTGTATACTGAAACTAAGATGTGACAAAAGGATAAACTGCATAGGGGTATTGTTCAAACATACCCCAAATTTTAGCTCAACATTGTTTTGTAGTAAGGAGATATTAAGATTTATTAAAAGTCCTGTTTTCGTAAAAAAAAAATAAATTAATTTATTCTCGAAAAACGGCTAGAGGGAAGTATTAAGAAAAGTTGCTCACAATCCTATACGAGATTCGAATATTAAAAAATATACAGGGTGTAAGCGGCAACATCGCATGATCCAATATATTTTTAATCTGTAGATCATGGTCGTTTATCCCGGTTGCCATTTTTTCAAAATGATCCGTTATTTAGTTCTACATAAACGTCTAATATGCCATCCACCGTGGGACACCCTGTATTACGAGAAGTGAGGCAAGGTTTCGTACTATCACCACTACTGTTCAACGTTTATTCTAAACATATATTTAATAAAGACCTTGATAACAATAATATACAGTATCAGGAATAAACATTTGCAATGACCCAGTGGATCCAGGGATTTCTGGTCGGTAGCAATAGCTGTAAGTAATAAATTTACAAAAACGTCTCTCCCACCTTTGACGAACGAACGTGGCATCACTGCAACTACAGCCAAGGAAAAAGAAAACATGCTCGCCAAAATGTTGTCATCGCACTCTACCTTAGACGTCCCCCAAGGCAAGGCTCTACCCACCACCATATTGAACATCAACACTACCATGGCAGGAGTCAAGTTTCATCACCGTGATATTCGTAAAATCCTGCCATCGTGTTAAAGAACTGCGCCAAGGAACTAACACCAACATCTTCTTGGAAAGTCGCTCGAGTGCAACCTGTTCCACAAAAGACAAGAAAACCACGCCCTCAAACTATCGCCCAATTGCCTTGCTTCAAATAATCTCCAAAGTCATGGAACGTGTAGTCAATCAGCAACTACTCAAGTACCTCGAGAACAACAGAATAATCAACGACAATCAATACGGCTTTTGCAAAGAGAGATCAGCATGAGGTATATTGGCCTATGTCACTCATATGGAGTAGGGCAATTGAGAACGACGAAAAGTCTCGAACAATTGTGGTGGATATTTCGAAGGCATTCGACAGAGTTTGGCATGACGAACTATCATGTGGAGAGATCTGATAGGCCCGATCGACGCGGCGGTTGTGGTTTTGCGTTATTAGCGTTACGGGAGAACTAATAAACGGTGAACTGCTAAATAGTGAGGTGTAGGAAATAGTGAACAAGTGAAAAAGCGTGTTATTCCCGCTAGGACTAAAGGCGTGTTATTCCTGCCGAATTAAACTTACTGAAATAAGGACCCGGTAAGTGATACTTTACTGGTAGTTTAACATTAGGTGAACAGACGGAGTACTATAGGAAAGGGGGGGTTCTCCCCCCAATAAAGATAAAAATGGATTCAAATAAACATAGTGATAGACATAATGATAACTTAAGTAAGGTAGTGAGTAGTGGGGCTGCCCCAAAAGGGGGTGGACCTCAAAAAAGTGGAAAAATAACGGACTCTGATAAAAGTGATAGTAGTAAATTTAGGAGGAGACTGGATCCTAAGAACGTTGATATAAGAAAACTGAATCCTACACCCAATAGGAACATGGAGGTCGACAGCGACTCTAGTATAGGAGAAGGCTACTCAAAGATCTCAAGAAAAGATAAGTCGCTAACAGGAGCAGATAGAGATTATGAGAGATACTACAACAAAGCAAAAGAAGAATTATATAGAGTTAACGAGGAGGCTAAAATGCTAAGAGAAGAACTCAGAGCAACTAAAGAAGAAGCGGACAAATTTAGAGAGGAAATTACTAGCGTAATGAACGATACTATCGAGGAAAATGGAAGACTGAAGGCAGAAATAGAGACACTAAAGGCAGTATTGAATGATTTTAAAGAACAAATGCTACGCAAAGAAAAGGAGAACCAAAATTGGCCAAAACCAGGCACAAGCGGAAAGAAAAAACAGGAAATGAAAGCAAATGAACAAGACCTAGAGAATGAAGTTATACATATGGAGGCCGAATCATATGCGGACAAGGCAAAAAGAATACCACCCATCACTATAGAAGGGCAAGGATGGATGAATTTGAGACAAGACATTAAGAATAAAAATATAGAATTTGAAAGTGCAAAAATCATGGGGCAGAATACCAGGGTCTTCCCCAAAACAATTAATGATCACAGAGCACTCACCAAAATGTTGCACGAAGCAAATAAATCTTACTACACGCATAATGTTGAAGAAAATAATAAGAAAATTCAAGCAGTTATTTTTGGATTAGATAAAGAAATGGATCCAATTACCATCCAAGATGAACTACTGGAACTAGGTTTTGCGGACGCAGAAGTCTCAAAAATGTTCTCTTTAAATGGCGGTAGACAGCTGGCGATGTTTGCCGTCAAAACAAGTGACCCTAATATTTGGAAGGTGGACAGATTAGTTGACCTGACGGTTAAGATGGCTCCGAGGAAAAAACCTGACGGGCCAATTCAATGCTACCGATGCCAAAGATTTGGCCACGGTCAAAGGTATTGCACAATGCGAGATAGATGCGTCAAGTGCGCGGGTGACCATCCGTCAAGGGAATGTGAGATTAAAAGGCCCGCGAAGGGAGAAGAGGATCATTCCAAATGTGTACATTGTGGGCAGAGCGGCCACCCAGCTAGCTACAGGGGCTGCCCGAAATATAACTCGGGAAGACAGGTGAACTCTCAAAGGAATCAAACGAATGTCAAAAACATGATCAAGGAAACTCTAAACAAAATTGACAGAAAGGATAGTGTAGCTACGCAAGCCCCCAAAAACAAAAGCGACCCCAAAATGGATCTAATAAATAAATTTATGGCCAATCTGGCAAATTTCATGAAGCAAATGGACTCAATAAATGGAGAAAATTAAGATTATCTCTTGGAACGTAAACAGTGCAACTACCAGAAACTATGAAATTCAACTTTTGTTAGCGGAGCATACCCCGCAAATACTTGCTTTACAAGAAACAATGCTAGGTGATAATAATAGGACATCCTTTCAAGGTTATAAAATTTACAGGCACGATCAGGGGAAAAAGAAAGGGAATGGACTGGCCATACTAGTTAGGGGGGATCTGACGTCTTATGAAATTGGTTCTAGAGAAATGAACTTGAACAATCTCACGATAATAGTCAACATCAAGGGAAAAATTCTCAAAGTTACCTCAATATATAGAACACAATCCAAAGAAATATCGAAGGCTGAATTGAGCAGGCTTTTTGATGGAAATTTCTCGACAATTGTTATGGGCGATTTCAACGCCAGATCCCAGAGCTGGAACAGTAATAGGCAATATGTAAATGGAGACATCATAGTCGACACTATCAACGATTTGAGGCTGGGAGTCTACGGACCGGAGTCCCCGACTTATATACCCTCAGGAAATGGCATACCAAGCAACATTGACTTTTTCCTCACCAAAGGAGTAAAAGGACAAATAGAGACTGAAGCACTGAATGAGGGGTCTTCAGATCATAACCCCATTCAGATTACTATAGGCACAGGAGATAACAGCGAGTTCCTAAGGAAGAAAAACGTTACAAATTGGTTAAAATTCAAAAACACACTTGAACAAACTCTACGAGCTCCTAGAATAAAAACACCAAAAGACCGAGATGAGTACGCTGCTCAGTTTAATGAAACAATTCTGGATGCCTATAGAAAATCCTCAACTGAAATAGTTAAAAAGGGGTGCACTATTGATACCCTACCTAGGGACTTGCAGGATTTAATAAGGACTAATAGAAGAATAAGGAGAGAATACTCCAAGAATAAAAGCGAACTGTTAAAACAAATCCTTAATATACATTCTGAACTCCTTAAGAAAAAACTTAAGGAACAGAGAACTAAAGTATGGAATGATAAAATAATGAAACTGGACACAAAAGACCACTCAGTGTGGAGAATGGTCAAAGCCCTTAGAAGACCAAAACAAAATATGCCACCATTACATGGGATTAACGGAATGGTGTACTCTGATTTGGATAAGGCCAATGAAATTGCTTTCTCTTTAGAAAAAATATTTAATAAAAATAATATGGACTATAGCAACCCTAAACTTGACGGACAAGCTAATAAGGAATACAATGACATTCTGGAGCAAAAGGGACCAGTGCAAATTCAGGATTATGCCACACCACAAGAGATCAAATATATTTGTACGCACCAAAAAATAAAGAAGGCTCCGGGGAACGATGGAATTAACAATAAAATGTTGAGAGTCCTTCCGAATAAAGGATTTACATTTTTAGCACAGCTGGCAAATGCTGTCATGAGACTTTGTCACTTCCCGAAAGTTTGGAAATTTTCATGTGTTTTCTCTATTAAAAAACCAGGGAAAGATCCAAAATTTGCTACAAATTACAGGCCTATTAGTCTTCTTCCGGTAATTGGGAAGATTATAGAGAAAGTGATCAAAAAGAGACTAATTAGGCAGATCGATGAATTGAAAGTTATTCCTAAACAACAATTCGGCTTTAGGGCACAACATTCGGCGGAACATCAAGCTCTAAGGGTTGCGGAATTCATCTCACAGTCATTCAACCTAGGTATGGCAGTAGGCTCAGTATTCTTAGATGTTGAAAAAGCATTTGATACGTTATGGCACCAAAACGAAGTTAACAGTTATTAAGGTAGTACTTAGGGCTCAAATTGTTTATGGTGCGGCAATCTGGGGAACTGTAAGTAGTTCTTACTTAAAGGCGCTGCAAAGCACGGAAAATGGTTTCTTCAGGAGAGCAGTAGAGGCTCCATGGTACGTACGGAATGTTGATTTATACAGAGACCATGAATTGACCCCTCTCAAGAAATACATACATCAAAGAATTTGCAAATTCTATGACAGAATCGACACTCACCCTAACGAGGAACTAAAAATGCTCACCAACTACCAGCAAGGAGATCTTAGTTCAAGATTGGGAAAATACAAGAGACCGAAGGATTCGATTACGCTTACAGCGGAATAGACGCAAATGCCAGAATCTTCATCATGTAAATAGGTACCCTGCAGGTACGAATGTAAACTAGATAGTAAAATGTAAATAGCAAAAATGTAAATAAGCAACTAATGTACATACGACAAGAAGAATTGGTAGCGACCAAATAAAGGTCAAATTCTGAACTTAAAAGAGTTAAACAAATAGTAAAGCAAGACGAAGACAATGACAGGATCATAAACTAGAAAGGGTCACACCAAAGTGACAAAAGAGGGCAATTTCCTTAAATAAAGGACACTGTTAGAAAGGCGAAAGCCCGTAACAGTGAAGGCAGGGGAAGTAAGGATTCCCCCTGCACGCGGTGGAGGTTTGGTTGGTATGCCTGCGGGAGAGCCCAACACTACCCTCAAAGCCAAAGGGGGTGCGCATAAGGGAGCGTTCCTCCACCTGACCAAAAAAAAA
>MU187011.1:11201-32622 GCA_016904865.1 Pissodes strobi
AAAACAACGGCAATAGAACACGTCTGTATTGAGACCTCTTTGCTTTATTACCGCAGAACAGAGTATCCTTGCTAATTGGTGACCTCAACGCTTCCCACGAAGAATGAGGGGGTACTTCCAATGGCAGGGGTAGATTATTAAAGGGGATAATCGAAAATAACTTGGAAATGTCCTATCACCGTACACCTAATCCCACGTATCTACCTAACGCCTCGTTCATGGACATCGCTATCACTCGGGGCATAATTAGGACAACGCAGCTGCGAGAGATTAATACCTTGAATTCGGACCACCTCCCAATCGAGATTGGCCTGCATTGCAGGATGCCGACAACGGAAAGCACTGCCATTTCGTACAGAAATATCGATTGGAGGGCGTTCCGAGCAAGACTTAATATACTCACAGTTGTCCCCGAGCAGATTGAAACGTTTCAGGAACTAGAAAACGAGGTAGCCAAACTAACTTCAAATATCCAACGCATCCGCGATGCCATGTGTCCTAGAATCACAGTTCGCCCTAGAACAGAATCCCTACCCGACCCAATCCTAAATCTCATCACCTTTCGAAACAGATTTCGAAGGAGATGGCAGAGAAATCCGACTAGAGAGGGAGCCGCACGTATTAATACACTGATGGAGGAGATCAGGGTTAAAATACGAGATCATAGAAACCAAGCATGGTTGGACTTCATAAACGGTGTAAACAGGAGAGACGGCTCGCTGTGGAAGCTGGCCAGGAGAGTTCGTGGAAGCTTCACGCCAATACCTGAAATAAAGCATCGTGGCTTAGATCACATTGACGATCTACGTAAGGCAGAAGCTTTTGCGGACTACTTGGGGGGCGTCTACAGCAAGTCGCCCGATACTTTGCCTGAACAATAGCGTAACACCAGTGTGATAAACATCTTTCGCTAACGAAAGTATCCTACTCCTCCGGAGGTGTATGACAGACTGAGAACTACCCCAGCGGAAATCCGCAAAGCACTCTGTTATCTCCCGAGAAACAAAGCGCCCGGTCCGGACTACATTCCGAATATTATCTTATAAAATTTACCTAGACAAATCCTCATCCATTATATGCACATTATTAACGCGATCATCCAGCTACAACACTTTCCTAAACCCTGGAAGGTAGCGTGCGTGGTACATTTCTTGAAACCGGGTAAAGACCCGACCCTCCCTGCCTCGTATCGTCCGATATCGCTACTAAACACCCTCGGAAAGGTGGCCGAGAGGCTGATCTTACCGAGGCTGAACAGGGTAACAGAAGAACTACAAATCCTACCACAGGAGCAGTTCGGTTTTCGCGGAGGGCACGGTACTACCATGCTCGCCGCGAAAATTGCATCCGACATACACGAAGGCTTCAATAAGCGTCAATCCACTGCTCTACTACTTCTTGATATCGAGAAAGCGTTCGACAGGGTATGGCACGACGGGCTCCTGTATAAACTCCTGGTTAAATACGGTATGCCCTTGTATTGGACAGCCCTAGTAGAGTCATACCTTGCCGGACGCACTTTGCTACAAGAATTGGTAACCAAATCTCTGCCAGCAGACGCCTGCTAGCAGGAGTACCACAGGGTACGGTACTTTTCAATCTTTATATAGCAGATATCCCGTCACATCCTAATACCCGTAAGGCCCTCTTCGCTGACGATACAGCGATTTATTCCCTGGATCCTATAGCAGAGGTGGCTAAACATAACCTGCATGAACACATGAATGTGTTAGTTCCTTATTATGAGCGATGGAAAGTAACACTCAATGCGTCTAAAACTGAGATGCTAATAATCACCAGAAAGCGCAAGAACGTGGACGTTACACCTCTCATAATAGGAAATACTGCAGTTCAGGCTAAAACTAAAGCCAAATATCTCGGAATTATCTTTGACGATAAGATGAACTTCATCAAGCACATTGAATCTATAATCGCCAGAAATGCGATGATAAAATAGAGCCTTTGCACCCTAATTACTGCTAGATCATACCTAAGCCCGGCTAGTAAATTAAACATTTATAAAACTATTATTCGACCCGCATTGCTCTACGGCGCACCGGTTTGGTGCTCGGTGGCGAAAACTCACATGAAAAGGCTGCAAGTAGTGCAAAATCACTACTTACGCGCGGCGTTCTCGTTAACCCTGAATGATCGCGTTAGGGTTGAAGATCTGCATGCCTGGGCTAGAGTTGAATACGTCGAGGAGTACATCGACAACCAGGCATGCAGATTCTTCGAGTATCAAATACGTGGATCGCCGCTTACCGAACATATAGCCGACATCAGATACAGCCCCGAGCATCGAACCACTTACGGCACTATATACCGGGAAATCTCGCTTTACTATAAGCAACTTATGTCCCCATAAAGTCATAATCTAATGAGAATCTGAAGATCAACTTATCATCCCATCTTTCAAACTTTTCTAAATAAGTTTCTTAACCGAAATTTTAGAAATCTGCATATCAGAGGTATCAGGAGAGCAGGAATAATACATCGCCAAGTATGGCAGTAAGCATGACCTGCTTGATTCCTGATTGGCCCGCCCACCGTGTTCCGACATGGGGGCGGGGCTTGTTAAAGGCGCTACAACGCCTATAAATATGCTCACGGTAAATTTTCTGCCATCACTTTACTTTAAGCCACCGAAGCATCCTTGACTCCGTAGCCGGACTCGTGCTGTCCGACCAAGGCGCCCTGATATAGTGAGAATCGTACTTGAATAGACTTAGCTCTCTAAGTCCCCAACATTTATGTCTACTCTTTGTTTCACGATTATATGTTGTACAGATGTAAATAGTAGCATTCTGTCCTCCTGCTCATTGAGCAGTTTAAGCAGGGTTTTTGAACAGTTTTCCCTGCATAATAACCAGGCAAAAGTATAACCAACTATCAGTATTTGCTCAACAACCAAACTAGTAGCTTCGCTTTTAATAACAACATTGGCTTTGAAGGGATTACCCAAGTAAAGCTCAGTACACCAACGCAATACCACATACCTTAGTATATAAGTTAGAATAACATCTGCATCCCCCTAAGGGATCCTGCAGCTGAGGGCCACAGCGATGTAGGAACAACGCTAGGCATAACCTCAGGTGCAATAATTCTAAACTAGCACTAAGTATGTAAAACAAATAAGGTAATATTTAACAATAAAAATCATTGATTGATTGATTAACGCGGGCGTGCCTCCGGGCGTAATACTGTCACCAACTCTGTCCCTTATCTATATTAATGACCTGCTGACCGAAGCGAATAATCCAGTTTTGCAGATGACAGTACCCTTGTCTCCCGATTTAGACCAGAAAAACCTTTACCAGCGACTGAGACTTATCACCGCAGACAGAAGCAGATTACAGCAACTAATAAAGACTTGAAGAAAGTCCAGACTTTGGTCTAGTTCAATGCAGCAAAGATCCAAGCAGCCACGTTTACCAAGAGGGCCAATACGGTGGGCCCTGACATCATTATGGCAGGATCGATCATTCCTTCATCCTTGTTAATCGGACTGCTGGGTGTCTCGGTCAACAGCAATATGTCCTGGTATGACCACGTTACTACCATCGCAAAATCAGCCTCCCAGAAGCTTGGTGCGCTATTTCGCAACAAAAAACTATATACACCGCAGCAGTTGCTCTTGCTCTATAAAGCGCAAATAAGATCGTGCTTAAAATATTGCTCACACATCTGGGGTACCGCCCCAAAGCACACCCTAAGGCTGCTGGATCCCACTCAGAAGAAAGCTGTACGTGTAGTCGGCGACCCGGAGTTGACCCGGAATCTGGAACACCGCAGATATGTGGCCGAGATATCCCTGTTTTACAGATACACGTTTACAGCAGGTGTTCCCAGGATTTAGCCCGGCTCATCCCGCTCCTGGAAACGTCTGTCAGACAGTCACGACAGACGGCAAGAGCGCACCAGTTCGTCGTACAACTGAAAACACCTAGAACATCGCTTTACAAGAACTCCTTTGTCTGGCGCACTGCATCACTGTTTCCCCCTAATTACAACGTACAACTATTCAAGAACCGTGTCAATTAACATCTTCGCACACACACCGCTCGTCGAGCGCCATAGGATCTCCCTTTAGTGCGTGTGCCACTGCAAAGAAATTGAGCGAGTCTGCTAGTACTCGAGACACTGATGTGTAAACATATCCTATATCGAGATCATCGACGTGAGAATCTATGCCACCTTAGGCCGCGTAACACCTGAATAATGGCAACCACTCATTTGGAATTGGTTGCCTGACGTTATAAAGAACACGTTTTACCCTAACGGTTACAGACAGCATACAAAACACATTCCCGTCACAGATACCGCCTTACGTGCCTTACATTTGTAACGTTTACATTAGAATGTCTAATATTACACTTCACGCATAGCCCTCCGCTCGCTTCGCTCGCTACAGGGGCGCAACGAACAAAAACTAACCAAAACTAACCTCAAGGAATTAAAAAATAGGATTAAAGGTAACCGTAAAAGCAAGGCGAGCGAAGCAGCGGGTAAAAGCTAAAAGTGTCCTATGTTCTTTACTATACTCTTGAAAATATCTGTACAAAATGTCATGATGATCGGTACAGTTTATGCGTGAAAGCGTAAGAAACTAACAAACAAACACATTCGCATTTATAATATAAGTTAGGATTCTGTAATAATACTTACTGGCAGTTTCGGAGTGTATTAATTCACTGCACAAATTCGACACGAAAATCTACAAAGCTTATTCTTTTACCAGCTACACATCTTGGGCCGACATCCTTTGATTTGGGAAAGTCAATAATCAAATTTTGTATCTTTTAGAAGAGGGCTATGACTCAATATTTTTTGAGTTGTTATATCTTCTCAGTTTTGCTCTATGGAGCAGAGTCTTGGACTCTGACCGAATCCACCATTAAAAAACTGACAGCATTTGAAATGTGGCTGTTCCGCAGAGTCTTGAGAATCTCTTGGGTAGACCATATGACCGACGAAAAGGTTCTTCGTGAATAAAACCACAGAAAGAACAACCACCATAAAAACTCGAAATATCTAGGAGAAGAGATTTGGTTTATTTAGACAAATATTACAAGGCACAAGGGGTCCATGCCACAAAAGTCTTTCTTGGTTGAAAATCCTCAGAACATGGTTTTTCTCAACAACGACTGCACTTTTCAAAGCAGCAGTAGATTAAATCACAATAGCCAGATTGATCGCCAACATCCGGACCGAATAAGCACCGAAAGAAGATGAAGTGTAGGTTTAAATATGCAGATAGTGTGAGAAATTAATTTGATAATGTTTGAACATGACAAATTGGATCAGGATCGCAAAATTTTAATTTTTTTAGTGATTATATGGCAGATTTCGAAGTAAAATTTCACTTTTAGTATACCGGCGTTAATAGTTTTTGTGGGAGGAAAGTAGATTTATTTGCCTGGAATCTGACTCAAAATTATTTGAATCTA
Organism: Pissodes strobi; assembly: GCA_016904865.1. Classification (NCBI taxonomy): domain Eukaryota; kingdom Metazoa; phylum Arthropoda; class Insecta; order Coleoptera; family Curculionidae; genus Pissodes; species Pissodes strobi. Next base: position 16,652 of record MU187011.1, read on the forward strand.
GAAAAATCAAATCAAATCAAATCAAGAGTGAATATGAACATTATACAAATAAATACAAATATGCAAATTTTATACCAGTGAATGGCGCCGTTCGATTATATCGCTCTTCCACGTAACTATCCCAATGTAGCAAACCGTATAAGTACTAAGCAAAATGTAAAAAGTAGCTATTATAAATATAAACATAAGTGTATCCACGAAACAAAACATTATGTTCTTCGGGAAACAATTAGGCGTTTGACTTGCTTTCTGAATGCTGCCCTATTTGTTAGACTCTTTGTGGCAATTGGAATGCTGTTAAATACTTTGACAGAATTATATGTAAAAGATCTTTGAAATTGAGAAGTTTCGGTATCTTAAAGGAAAATCTAGACCGAGTTTGTCGATTATGCACGTCAATGCTCCGTACAAGCCTGGAATTTAGATAAACTGGAAGTTTGTATTTAATCAAATTAAACGCTGTTGTTGCCATGTGAGTCCGATATCTTTCCTCCATCCTCAGCCACCCAGACTCAGCCAGTTTGTCAGTAATATTATCAAACTTACGCAGATCAAAGGCAAACCTGATGCACGAATTCTGAATCCTCTGAAGGGTATCCTTATCCCTTTTAAGAATTGTCGGCCAGAATATAACATCACAATTTGACAACCCAGATAAAATCAATTAATTACATAATCTCAATTTAATGTCAGTGCTAAATATTTCCTTATGAAAGTGGAGAAGTTTTAATTTAAAATATGACCTTTGAACTAATTTTTTTATATATGATTGAAACCTAAGATTGGTGTCGAATAAAAGACCAAAATTTTTCACACATGTACTAAACTTTAATATTTCGTTGCTAAGCATTATCTGGAAGTTATCGTCATTCATTAAATCATTCTTTTTAGGTCCAAAAATCAAGATTTCAGTCTATTTCTCATTCAAAACTAAGTTATGCGCACTGCATATAGAAGAAATATTTTTAACTCTTCCCTAACTTTAAAAGCTGCATCACAAATATGAAACGAATAGCATATTTGTGTGTCGTCGGCATACTGATGTATAGAACAATACTTGACACAGGTGTATAAGTCAAAATTGTATATGGAAAAAAGCACAGGCCCAAGCACGCTTCTTTGTGGAACACCCTGCTCAACTCGAATAAAACTCGACATTTTTCCATTAAAACACTTTCTTTGACTACGATCTTGCAAATAATTAAAAAAAATAATACCGCTGATTGACCAAAACCGATATAACCGAGTTTTCTGTACAAAACATCATGGTTGAGAGTATCAAATGCCTTGCTAAAATCCAGCAGGGCCAAGCAAGTTGACTTGCCTTCATCACTGGCATGATAAATATCATCCATTACCTTCAGTAATGCAGTTGTTGTGCTATGGTGTGGCAGAAAGCCAGATTGAATTTTCTTCGTTGCCTGGTAACGATCGGCGAACTCCACCGCACACAGATTGAATTTAAATAAAAGCTGGCCATAAACGATATTTAGGGCAAGATACTATGATTGGTTAAATAATTATTGATTTGCAAAAAAAAACAATTTTCTCGAGTAATTTGGAAGCCGTGGGAAGGATACTAATAGGTCTAAAATGACTATATTCAGTTGGATTATTATTTTTTGAGACAGGAATAATATTTGCATTCTTCCACTGTGAAGGGACAACAGAAGTTAAAAGACATTTATTAATGATCCAAGTTAGACGTTCGACAACATAAGGAAAAACCAATGAAAGCATTTTTAATCTAATGCTGTCAGTCCCTGCGGCATTTGGATTAATTCCATTGATCCTGAGCCAGGATCACAGAATTTGCAAACTTTTGAAGCGTAACTTGCGTAAAAGTTGTGTCAATTTTATAAGAGATTTCCTGTTAAAATTTTACTATCATATACAGTGTGTTTCCTAACCTCGGTAAAAAAAATGAAACTGGTGAATCCTCACGTAATTTTAGGACGAAAATGTGGTATAAAATTTTTTTCGAATGTCGCTTAGTTTTCAAAATACAGGGTGTTGTTGTTCGTTATTTCTTTTTATTAATAAATAATGAGAAGCGACATTCGAATAATATTTGCACACCATAATAAAGGGTTTAAGCACTTTATTTTATGTTGACGCAAAGCCTACGCCTTTATTTAAACAACAAAATGAAGAGATTCTTGTGACGTGAATAAGAAAATAATTTTTTAACCGAAAACTGTAAGAGATACGAGAAAAATACAAGAAACTTAATTTGCTTAAAATTAACTTTTTTATGCAATAGTATAAGCATTTTAAGTGTTTAACAGGCCTGTATTATTGCTTTTTGCGAAATTCTAGTAGTCGTTACCCGGATCTCCGCCAATGAACTAGTTGAGAAGTTCAACATGAACACAAAGTAAAGTGCTCAAACCCTTTATTAAGGTGTGCAAATATTATTCGAATGTTGCTTCTCATTATTTATTAATAAAAAGAAAACACGAAAAAAAATTTTTTGTCAACACCCTGTATTTTGAAAATGAAGCGACCTTCGAAAAAAATTTATACTACATTTTCGTCTTAAAATTACGTGAGGTTTCACCAGTTTCGTTTTTTTACCGAGGTTAGGAAACACCCTGTATAGCATTAAATTTGTGATAAATGTATTCAAAATATTGGTTTATATTACAGTTATTCGGATTGTTTGTCCCACTTTTGTATTCTACATAAATTATGTAGATGTATCATAACCAATTAAATATTATTTGTTAATTTTCTAATACATCCAAACATGTACTTGAAATGTAAATGATATTTCTTATAGTTTGTTATGCTCTTTGAAGCTTCACTTCTCTCGTGTGGTCTTAAGTGCACACCGTTTTTTATTTCAATTTATCCAAGATTTTAGTTTTTTTAACTTCCCTAAAATAGATTATGTCCTATTCTTTTGCTTAATATTTTTACATACAATGTTGGCAGTATTTTCAGCCGTAATTTCAAGATAATACGTGTTCAATACATCCCCCAAAATTTCTTCTCTAATAAAATTATGACAAGTTTGATATTTTCAATTTTAGATGTCTATTTAGTTTGATCGTGAGCAATCATATCGTCATAAATATTTATCACCGGAAAATGAACTATTTAAAATAAATTAGGAACGTTGACGTTAATAACTTGTTTCTAATAAAAATTTTCAGCACTGATTATGCCTTTATTAATTTCAGGTTTGTGAAAAATGCACTACGCAAAAATTTCCCATCAAGGAGCTATTTAGGACAGAAAACTTTCTTGAGTTACCTTTATCCCCATCTCATTACCACAACGGACGATTAACTCTAAAGTGCGTTGCTCAAATTGGAGATTTATATCAGCAAGATACCGACATCACTTTTACCAACGTTAAAGATCCCATTCCTGCTCGAGGTAAGTTCTTTTTATTGCCTAATTTTTGCGAAGTTTATAAGACCAAAAAAGCAGATAAAATTCCAAAGTTATTACTCAAAATATAATACAATTTTTAATATATTTTTCGTCGTAAAATTTTCGTTGCTTAAAAGTTTCTGAACTTACATTGGATTATATTTTAGCAATCGATTCTCCATAAAATCATATCAGAAAATTATAAAGGATTTTATTAAGATTGACTGGGAATCACTTACAGATGAAATTGTATTTTCGGAGCTTGGGAGTAGTTTAAAGGTTACGAGTAGTTTAAAGCCATATTGTACGGTAATTTAAATATGAAAGTTTTTATATAAATGGTGTCAATAAATGACATTTTCTCAACCATCAAGTTATAAAATTAATTTTGTAATGGTTTAACCTGGCGAGCTGCTTAAAAAGTTTGATGGTAAAATTTCCATGGTTTCCATTAGAAATATCTTACATGTTGTTTAGGAACAATCTTCGACACCATAAAACTACATATACAGTGACCGCCGAAAGTCCCGCATAAATTCAATAAAAATCGCAAGGAAACAAATTTCGAAAAATGGAGAGACACGTGGATTTTAGTTTTAAATTCCACTGCTTTTTGCATATATTTTTTCACAAAGGGTGTCTTAAAAAAAGATATGACGTCATCAGTGTTTTTTTCCTAGGAAAACTATAAAAAATTCCAAACAATTTTGATATAACATGTTCTATATTGGTTGCTAGTTTTTGTTTTTGAGATATTAACCTTTTGAAATATTGTTCGCAATAAAACTAATCTTTTGATTAAATATTTATTTCTTTTATATGAAATGCACCATTTAATTGAATGTTCAAATTGCCTGCCGTTGGCGTCCTGACAATATTCTACACTATAAATAAATTCATCTAATACATACATCTAATACATTTTGAATCATTGTTGGTGTTATGTATCTAATTTTATTTCGAATCCTATTTTTAAATTCTTCAATAGTCTGTGGCTTATTGAGATACACCTTATGTATTAGGTACCCTCATAGAAAAAAGTTCATAGGGATTTAGTCGGGAGATCATGCGGGTCATTTTGCTGGAACCAATTATAAGGTTTCTGCGCCATGGAGATAGTTGCAACACGTTTTTCTGATTGAATTTAAAATGAAAGTAAAGATTTGTTTTTTCAATTAATTAAAAAGGAGCCTAGCCCCTGAGAGTTGTATTGCAAATGTCTGGCCCCCGTAGTGGGATCGTTTGAGCGCCACCCGTTCTAACCAACTAAACGGAAAAAGCTATGCTGGTGTTGTGCAGGGTGGCTAGGTCAGCTCATTAAATCAACCGGTACTTAACTTCAAACCACCAAGGGGTTAACCAAGTTTATAAGTTGTCTCTATCGCCCTCCGAGAGATAGAGCCTACCAAAGCTTTTTCTCAACGCTGGCTACCACTTTTGACTCAATACAGGTCGATCACCCCAGTTCAGAAATAATCGTTCTGGGAGACTTCAATGCCCACAACACCAACTGGCTCAAACATCACAACAAGACCGACAACGAAGGTGGAGAAGCTGAAGCATTTGCCATCAGCTGCGGGCTTACTCAACTTGTAGACGAACCAACTCGAATCTCAGAGAAGGGCGATTTCGCCGCCCTCCTGGATCTTTTTCTGACCACCAATCCTGACCAGTACAAGGTTACAGTTGGTCCGCCATTAGGTACCTCCGACCACAAACTTATTACAACGGTTTGTGAATTGCCACTCATACAGAAGGATCCACCATTGCCTCGCAAAATCTGGCATTACAATTCTGCAAACTGGAACGATCTAAGGCAGTTCTACCTAAATTTTCCTTGGCTCGTCGTCTGCTTTGCCACTGACGACCCGTCAGACTGCTGCGAAGAGATCATGCAAGTAATCTCCTCAGGAATGGAAGCATATATCTCAAATTCCATCAAGTTACCATCAAAAGGAAAGCCCTGGTTCGACAAAAGATGCGAAAGAGCTGTAGGAAGGAAACAGCAAGCCTATAAGTACTGGCAGCAAAATCAGACCGCTGAAAATCGCAATTATTTTATCGAAGCGAGAAACGAGTGCAAGCGTGTGAGCGACGAAACTAAGGACAAACACAATCAAAGGATCAGGAATAAACTTTTGCAATGCCCCAGTGGTTCCAGGAATTTCTGGTCGGTAGCAAAGGCAGTAAGTAACAACTTTACAAAAACATCTCTCCCACCTTTGACGGACGAACGTGGCATCACGGCGACTACAGCCGAGGAAAAAGCAAACATACTCGCCAAAATGTTTTCATCGCACTCTACCTTAGACGTGCCCCAAGGCAAGACTCTCCCCACTATACCGAACATCAACACCACCATGGCAGAAGTCAAGTTTTCTCATCGTGATATTCGCAAAATCCTTAAAGAACTAGATACGCAAAAGGCATCAGGACCGGACGGAATACCTGGCATCGTGCTAAAGAACTGCGCCAACGGACTAACACCCGTTTTTTCCAGGCTTTTTTCTCTTTCATACAGAAAAGGCATTTACCCATCCCCTTGGAAAGTCGCTCGAGTGGAACCTGTTCCAAAAAAAGGCAAGAAAACCACGCCCTCAAACTATCGCCCAATTGCGTTGCTTCCAATAATCTCCAAAGTCATGGAACGTGTAGTCAACCAGCAACAACTCAAGTACCTCGAGAGCAACAGAATAATCAGCGATAATCAATACGGCTTTCGCAAAGAGAGATCGACAGGAGATATATTGGCCTATGTCACTCATATATGAAGTAGGGCAATTGAAAACTACGGAGAGTCTCGAGCGATTGCGTTGCATATTTCGAAGGCATTCGACAGAGTTTGGCATGACGGTCTGCTCAACAAACTGCCGTCCTTGGGACTGCCCGCCTCTCTCTGCAGCTGGCTGGCCAGTTTCCTTAAGAACCGATCCCTACACGTTGCAGTCGATGGACACATCTCGGACACATTCACCATCAACGCGGGCGTGCCTCAGGGCGCAATACTTTCACCAACTCTGTTCCTCATCTATATTAATGACCTGCTGATCGAAACGAATAATCCTGTTTACAGTTTTGCAGATGACAGTACCCTTGTCTCCCACTTTAGATCAGAAAAACCCTTACCAGCGACTGAGACTCATCACCGCAGACAGGAGCAGATTACAGCATTTAATCAAGACCTGGAGAAAGTTCAAACTTGGCGCGACCGAAATTTGGTCCAGTTCAATGCAGCAAAGACCCAAGCAGCAACGTTTACTAAGAGGGCCAATACAGCGGGCCCTGACATCACTATGGCAGGATCGACCATTCCTTCATCCTCGTCAATCGGACTGCTGGGTGTCTCGGTCAACAGCAATATGTCATGGCATGACCATGTTGCTAACATCGCAAAATCAGCCTCCCAGAAGCTTGGTGCGCTATTTCGCAAAAAAAACTCTATACACCGCAGCAGTTGCTCTTGCTGTACAAAGCGCAAATAAGACCGTGCTTAGAATATTGCTCACATATCTGGGGTGCCGCACCAAAGCATACCCGAAAGCTGCTGGATTCCATTCAGAAGAGGGCTGTGCGTCTCGTCGGCGATCCGGAGTTGACCCGGAATCTGGATAGTCTGGAACATCGCAGACATGTGGCCGAGATGTCTCTGTTTTACAGATACTTTCACGGCAGATGTTCCCAGGATTTGGCCCGCATAATCCCGCCCCTGGCAACTCCTGTCAGACAGTCCCGACAGTCGGCAGGAGCGCACCAGTTCGTCGTACAACTAGAAACACCTAGAACATCGCTTTACCAGAACTCCTTTGTCTGGCGCACTGCATCACTGTGGAACTAACTTCCAGGACATCTGTTTCCCACTGATTACAACCTACATATATTCAACAACCGTGACAATCAACATCTTGGCACACACACCGCTCGTCGAGCACCATAGGATCTCCCTTTGGTGTGTGTGCCACTGCCATAAAAGAAACCAACAAGAAAACGAGAAGATAGGCTGGCTTATTAAATCAATAATTAATCACTTAACTTAACCTATCAAAAAAACACAATCTAAAATTTCGGGAACAATATATTTGCTACTAAGTTCTTTTTTTTTTGAAAACACAGCAACAATCTATCTGGAGTAAAATGTTAAAAGGAAAGACGGTTAGTTAAGACAAAAGAATGTCAAATGACTATTAAAGTAATTGATGAAATCAACAGAGCACAATATGGAGATTGTGCGGAGACCAATTCAGTTGTTAATACTCGGTTCTGTATGCCTTACCACTAAATGCACTAAATACTACTAACCGAAGTGATCACCTTGATGTCAACTAAGCTAATTACATCTAGGTATACGTGCGCTAATGGCTGCACCGATTTTAAATGTAGCGATAATAATAGGTAGCAGTGAACGGCCACAATAATTAAATCAAATGACTCGATAAATTGATAAAAAAATAAAATAAAATTAGAGTAAAACTATTGAAAGCTTGGCTATCAATGCCTGACTTATATTATAAAGAAAAAAAAATCAGAGCGGTTATGTTACTCGATAAACGAATGAAAGGAATAAAATTATAGAACCTGTTTCAAAGCTCGACTGTCAATACTTGATTTATATTAAAGAAAAAGAAAGTTCAGAGCGATTAATAATAATAAATAAATAAATAAACTTAAGCTTCTGTACGATACTACTTAGATCCGTCGAACTCTGGTTGTACTGCTAGGGCACTGGCCCTGAGGGAAAACTAGCCGAGGTCTCGAAAGCTCGATATTTGGATTGGCTCTAGTGTAGCCTGGTAGTTGAAGTGGTGGCTCTCTAGTAGCATCTGCTTCTAGCCTGCCCGTAAGACTAGTGGCCCTCCAGCAAAGCTGTGGCCTTCCAAGAAAAGCCCTAAAATAACCCAGTGCGCATTAGCCGAAGCCCCCTTACTTTAATAAAATCATAACCCCCCCCCCTCTCTTGCATAAAGATATCTTCTTTATAAAACAAATTCCCCCAGAAAACAATCCATGGTCTTGCAATGCCCATTAGCAAATAAAAGAGATACTAAGGTTGAGACAACTTGAATATAAAAAAAGATAGGGATGAATCACCCCTAAAAGAAATTATAAACTTCCCCATACGATCAAAACTCAAGTTACATTAAAATAAAAATTCAGATTTGATAAAATGGAGTAGATAAGATAACATATGGGACGCAAAGCAAATGGCGGTATAAGCACAAAAAAAGGTAACACAGATAAAGCAATTAAATCATTAATTTAGGCAAAACTAGAACAATAATTACCTCGTTAGTGTGTGTGAGTGCTAGGGAAATTCGACGGTCTCAGTCTTATCTCACGAAGGTGGAAAGCCTCTAGAAATAATGGAAAAACCGTTAGCATCATGGCGTCCACGCGCTTCACAGGCAATACAAAAAGAAATCTAGAGAAAAGGATTACCTAATACAGCAGTATTTAGATCCCGATTAATCGGTCGTGTCAAAACACAAACAGAAAATCAACACAATATATCCCCAAAGAAGGGGTAGAATTGAATCACAATAAAATGTTGAGTCTCTACGACTGCATTATCAGCAAACCTTCTCTTCGCCTCGATGGGTATTTTAGAAGAGCCAAATCCTCAGTTCAGACAATTTGTCTTTTTCACTTCTACGAGATTAGAGGGGGGAAAAATTGTAGGGCGGAGAACTGCCGTATCGTATTCTAACGATTCGATACGAGGAATGATAATAAACAACTTAGTTCTCGTTTAATATGGTTGTAAAACGACTGCGGAAGCCACAACTAATTCACCGAAATTGAATGATTCAAGAAATACCAGAGAATATTCCCTAACAAAATTAAAAATTTAAATCGACATCTGGCGTTTACAAGAAATGGTACATTCCTATTACTCGGTCGAATGTTACAAAAACTACAGCCTGCCGTGTGAATATATTTCGAAGCAGAGGTCCCAAAATAATCTAACGGTCTTCAGAAATGGCGGCCGGCAATTGGTGTTCCGCAACCAAGGGGTTCCCAAAAGGTTATGGAATATTCACACCGCCAGTCAAATATGGATCGACGAATCTACTGCAGCGTATGTGTGGGTTTATTAACAAAATTCTTAAAAATATCGAACGGTTTGCGGGCTGTTCTACGATAATGTAATATGAATCAAGCCAAGCTATTACAATAACAATGTGATTTGCTTATCAACTAAAATAAACACAGTCACAACGTGTTATAAATGCTAATACAAATATATCGTTAACCTATACTTGGAATATAGTTAATTTATATTAAGAAAAGCGTCAATTTCAAGAAAATTGTTAGCAGATCAAATAAATACATTTTGAATTAATAAACCGATGAGTACAAAATACAGAATCTTTTTTCCCTAAATGCGGCATATAAATGAAATTTTAAAAATATTTGACCTTGGCAAAATCGAACTGTTACATAGAGAAACGGAACACTAGAAAAAGGAGGTCGCATTTAAGCAGCCTTAAGAGCAGTTAGTGCACACAAGGTCTGATCTAGAATTGTCAAAGACTGTATCAGTGCTGTAACAATATGCTCACCATTGCGTGAGTTCCGGGAGATGAAAACCATCAAGACAATTAATAAGCAGACAAACTTGCAAGTAGGCTTAAGTTGGGACCTGAGCACTACTGCGGGATAGCAGGAAGAGTCTTCAAAACAGCAGTTGAAAGCTGGATAGATGAACAATCTATAAACTGGTGGTTAAAACACCGGCAGAAGAGTTCATAAAACACGGCTCCCAAAATTCACGGCAACTCTACTTAAGAGGAGTCGCAAGACCTTAAGAATATTTGTGGGTCAGCTGACGGGGCACTGTAAAATGAACAGGCACATGGAAAAGATCGGCCTGGCAGATAATAGCTGCTGCAGGTTCTGTAAGGTTGAGGAGGAAACTCCAAAACATGTGGGGTGCGAGTGTGAGGCTCTCTGCAGACTCAGGTATGTAAGGCTGGGAGAGATCAAACCCGGACCTGCAAGGTACATGGCAAACTCCATTTGTGGAGTCTGATTTGAAGGAGGTCCTCTAAGCATAGTTCGGAGTGCTACAATAAGCCTGCATAGGTTGCAATGGCAGAGGCGGGTACCAGCGCCAACTCCCTTCAGTTCTCTTTCAATTCTCTCTAAGGTTGCTTCAAAGAAATGCCGACTTATTAATTGATCTTCAATGATACCTGTCCAAAAGCTAATTGGCTGCGGATACCTACTGTGTATGAGCTTCTATCACCCAATTCACCAATACCGACTGTTTTGCTTATTCAATATTCCATTAAGGCAGAAAGTTGATTCGTCTGAAAATATAATTTTCCGAATTAATATGATTATGACAAATCTTCATCATGGTTCCACAAAGTTCTATTCTTCGATCCGGATCGTCTTCATTTAACTCGTGGATAACCTTCATTTTGTAGGGACGGTACCTATTTGTTTGTTTTTAAAATTCTTCTTGTAGATGTAGCTGCAACATTATTATCAAGAGCTACAAATATTGTAGTTTTACAAGGATCTTCTTCTAACGAAAGGAGATTATTTGATTTAGTTTCCACCGAATGTGCCGATCTGGATCCCTTACATGTCCAAATCCCTATTTTTGAAGTGAAACTTCTTTAGCGAGGGTAGTGCGTCCGAAAAAATTAAACAGAAATCAAATGAAACGGAAATCAAAGTGAAACACTTTAATTAAGCATGTTCCAGAATAGCTAGAGGGCTAAAATTTTCAGGACATTTAGCCGGGGTAAGATGAGCATCCTCGACGAAAACTGGACCCCAGGGGAGGGCCGTTCGGCTAGGAGAGGGGGAGAAGAAAAAATTAAAATAATGAATTTCGGGAGAACGAGAAGAACTACGGGGTCAACATTTTTATGGTAGGTGCGCCCCATGGGGGCTACCTTTGATTATATCGGGGACCGGGGCTCTAATTTAAGGGGGGTATAAAACTGTTTTTTGCCAATATCTCTGCAACGGAGCCTCGGACCGAAAAATCTGACAAGTGATGATCCCGGTTCACGGGATCATCAGTGGGAGGGTAAATTATACCCTCCGGATATCCAAACATTTTCAAAAAAATGGGAGAAAATTGAAAAAACGTAAAAAATTGTTCGGAAAATTAATTAAAGTATTATAAAACGAAATGGAAAAAAAATAATACAAAAAATAAAAAGAGAAAAGGCGAAGGAGTTGAGCTGCGAGGTCGGGAATGGCAAAAATGGAAAGAAAAAAATGCTTTATCACAAAAAAAACAAAATATCCATTTTTCTTTTAAAGTGTCGAAACCGAGAGCAAAAGTTGAAAAAAAAAGCTTCAAAAAAATTAAATCTCAATTCCCAACATTTCTTTCAGAAGTTTCACTTCAGTTGTGTGCTTATAAAGGTGAGGTACATATAATTTTTTTTTGCAATTCTGCTTACTGTAGATTGGGTGATTAGTTGATTTGGGTACCTTTAATTAATTCTTTGTGTTAACCATAATAATTATACAAAGTCACAATGGGGTTACCTTATACAGTTTTAACACTATTTGAATAACTGGAGTATCGACAAGACAGAACTTTTCTATCAAAATAATGACTATCTTTTCCAATAAATTATGACAATAATCAGAAGAGAATAATAATGAGATATTATTTGACAACAATGAAATACCAAAACTTTTAACAGGTATTTTTAGAGTGATGGTATTTATAAAAAACTTTAAAAGTTAATAAACCAAAAACAACTGAAAATCAATTAGAAGATGTGTATACACTATACAGCCTTATTTGCTATTTGCTCATTCAGCTGATTCAGCTGATCCATATGCCTGATTAACTCAGCGGTTTTTTTCATAGAAGGCGTGGGTCGATGTGTCTGACAGTTAGAGGATAGGGCGACACTAAATTTTTTGTTACACGAAATTTACTAATTATTAAAGCTTCCTGAAAATTGAGTTATACAATTTAGAAAAATACCCTATAAATGAGCGTTGAGAAAATTGGTCATTTAGACTAGATAATATCTTGACCGCATTCTTTCAAAATAAACCAGTAAGCAGAGGAATTCGCAAAAGAACTATTCTACTATATATATATATATATATATATATATACACTATCGGACAAAAGTAGAGCAACACTTCAAAAAATATATGCAAATCCAGATATTATAATAAATACATGCATAATAATGTATACAAATACAATAAGTTTTAAGACATCAAAGTAGGCTCTGATTATCGGTGACAAGAATTTTCACGGCACAAAACAAATGAATTTATTTTGACATTTAGTTATAAATGCAAAATAATAACGCGTCAAAAGTAGAGCAACTTTTAAATAATTTGTTCAAAAGGAGGGGTTTAGCGAAAGTGGAGGCAAAAATAAATGTGTGGGGTTTATTTTAAGTTTTTTGAACATTTTTGTGCTGGATTAGTCATGCCAAGAGGAATTCCAATTTCAAAAGACTTGAAGCAAAGAGTTGTTAATGCATTCATGGAAGGCAACAAATAAGCCGATATTTCAAGACAGTTTGTGTTACCTCGGTACAGTGTATCCAAAATAATTTCATCATATAATGACAGAGGACACCTAGAGAAGTTGCCAAAATCGGGAAGGCCAAAGAAAACAACAGTATTGACCGACAGACGCATCAAAAGAATTGCTCAAAATGATCCTTGAAAATACGCACCTAGAATTATTGCCAAAATTCCAGAAATTACGGTTGGTATACGAACAGTTCAAAGAAGGTTAGTAGATGCAAAGTTGATAGTAGACGTCCAGCTAAAAAGCCGTTAGTTTCGAGAAGAAATAGAGCAGCAAGGTTGGCATTTGCACGTCGGCATTTAAACTGGACCGTCGATAACTGCAAAAAAGCTCTATTCAGTGATGAAACGCGTTATAAAATATTTAATTCTGATGGACTGAGACGTGTGAGGCGGCCATTCAATGCAAGGTTTAATCCTAAATACGTAACACCTACAATTAAACATGGTAAAGGTAGTGTCTTTTATGGGGTTGTTTCTCATGGAATGGGGTAGGTCCTATACACTTTATTAATGACACGCTGAACCGATTTGTTTATAGGGATATCTTGCAAAACATTATGCTTCCTTATGCAGAATGGGAAATGTCATTGCGTTTTATTTTCCAACAGGACAATGATCCAAAACATTCTTCACAAGTTGTCCAACAGTGGTTTGGAGAAAATAACGTTCGAGTTTTGCAGTGGCCTGCGCAATCCCCAGACCTTAACCCCATTGAAAATCTCTGAGAAGAAGTAGAACGTCGTATTCGTACGCAAATGTTTCCAAATAAACAATCTTTGGTAAATAAAATTAGTGAAGTTTGGACAAATTTTCCCGAAAATGTAATTCAAAAGTTTATTGCATCAATGCCGCGTCGCTGTCAGCAAGTAATTAATAATAATGGATATTCTATTAATTATTAACGTATTATTTTTAATTGTTATTGTTCTAAAATGTGTTAAATATTTTTAGTTGCAATAAAATACTGTTGAATACACTTTGTTGCTCTACTTTTGTCGCCCCCATTCTCGTCAATTTTTATAATCATTTTTATTTACCATTCTTAAATTGATATAAAGTGCACCAAAATGTTGTGAAATGTTACTTTCAGTGTGAGGATACTATTTTATTAAACTTAGCAAAAAATCATTACTTAATATTTTTTTTTATTAAAACATGAATGAAAAAAGACTTTGTTGCTCTACTTTTGACTGATAGTGTATATATACATACAGGGTGGTGCAACCAAGATGGGGTGGACGATTGTGAGTAAACGGTGAGGAATTTCCAAAAAATATTTTTTGCATGTTGTTGATAGTCAAATAAGCTATGTTTTAAAAATATAGCCATAATACAGGGTGGTCCGAAAAAGTCGTGGTGAACCAAACTTGTATTTTTTTAAATGGAATACCCGGTATATAATTATCCCAATTTATTCTCCTCTTGATTGCAATCACTTTGATATAAGGTTTATTAGGGCTAAAACTTATAGTGAGGGATTGGGGCGCGGTTAAAGTTGAAAAAATGCCCCGAGTTCGGTCATTTTTTGACAGCATTTGAAACAGGTACAGAAAACCCAAATATTTCATGAAACGTATCATATCCTTGAATACAATAATCGCTTACAATTTGTTCAAAATTATTCATTGTTATACAGGGTGGCCAAGTTTTGCAAATACACCCTGGGCTCATTTTTTTTAAATGGAACACCCTGTATATTTTATTCTCATGTTAAAGATAACATTTCTAGCTTTAAAAAAATACCATATATGATACTTCTCTGACCAATAGTTTTGTAGTAAAGTAGCACTGAAAACAAATTTTCTGCATTCTAATACGATTATGCTGATTTTAAGTTGATTATTATTAAGACATGTCACCATCATAAATGAAACAGAAGATTTACGAATTTGTGAAAGCTACTACAGCATAATGAACATATCCATTATTCACAAGTTAAGTGTGGATGACCTAATAATCATAAGTTAAGTAAACTGAGACCCGAAACTTTTACATGATTATTAGAAATATTTCAAGAAACAGAAAATTATTGTTTTTAGGAATCGTAAAGTAAATTAAAAAACCAGTTTCAATCAAAGATAATCAATTATCAGTTTCTTTTTTTATGGTAGTGGCACACACTAAAGGGAAATCCTATGGCGCTCGACGAGCGGTGTGTGTGCGTAGATGTTGATTGACACGGTCTTGAATAGTTTGTAAGTAGGGGGAAACAGATATCGTGGGAGTGAGTGAGTCCAGAGTGAAGCAGTGCGCCAGACAAAGGAGGTCTTGTAAAGCGATGTTCTATAGGTGTTTCCAGTTGTACGACGCACTGGTGCGGTGGCAGGCGTTGCCAGGTGCGGGATGAGGTGGGTCAAATTCTGGGAACATCGGCCGTAAAAGTATCTGTAAAACAGGGACATCTCGGCCTCATGTCTGCGGTATTCCAGACTATCCAGATTCCGGTTCAACTCCGGATCGCCGACAAGACGAACAGCTCTCTTCTAGATGGAATCCAGCAACTTTTGGGTGTTATGGTGCGGCACCCCAGATATGTGAGCAATATTCTAAGCACGGTCTTATTTGCGCTTAATAGAGCAAGAGTAACTGCTGCGGTGTATACAGTTTTTTGTTGCGAAATAGCGCACCAAGCTTCTGGGAGGCTGATTTTGCGATGTTAGCAACGTGGTCATGCCAGGACATATTGCTGTTGACCGAGACACCCAGCAGTCCGATTGACGAGGATGAAGGAATGGTCGATCCTGCCATAATGATGTCAGGGCCCGAAGTATTGGCCCTCTTGGTAAACGTGGCTGCTTGAGTCTTTGCTGCATTGAACTGGACCAAATTTCTGTTGCCCCAAGTTTGAACTTTCTCCAGGTCTTTATTAATTGCTGTAATCTGCTCCTGTCTGCGGTGATAAGTTTCAGTCGCTCGTAAAGGCGACCTTCAATTCGAAGGCATCAACCAAGAAAGGCCACGGAGGCAAAATATAGCCACCTGCCGTGACATTCTGAAGCCCAAGGAAAGTAAAATACTTAAAGAAGGAGATAGGTATTGCGGCATTTAAAAAAAAA
>MU187011.1:38787-58408 GCA_016904865.1 Pissodes strobi
AATGGAACTGTGAATTAGTGAATGCAAAATATTACGTTTAAAAGGAGACCCATAGTATCAACGAGATTGCTCACCAAGATGTAGTTCGAAATTTCTATGCCCACGCTTGGTTGTTCTTGAATTATTCGGAAAGAATAGCGTCGTACTATGACGTAGTCAAATGAGTTCTGCAGGTCTTCGAGAAACATTTTCTAGGTGCGGTTTTAACGAAGTAAACAATGAATTTACCTTAAATAGGCTAACTTGCGCCTCGATCGCGATTACCCTTCCACCCGCAAGCGCCCCCTCTACATCTTCGCTCTAAATAGCAAAGGCCAACATGCAATACGTCACGGGCAAACATTTTGTGAGTCCTAGTCCTTTTGTAGAGGTGTTGTTGGTTTGATACAGCATTTAAATAAATCACAAGGTTTTCAATAAATATACTTATTACCATCAGTTTTTAATCAGTTTCAAACGAGGTAGAGTTCTTGGTAGAAGATTTTTCACTTTTGCATATTTACTTGCCAAGTTTTACCAAAATGTTCAATATTTTCAATATAACCATTAGGAAACTTCCCCAGTTTGACAGAAAGTCAAATACATTTTTTTATATGTAAAGAACCATTTAGTTAGTAGCGTGTGGGATTATACCATAATTTATTCAAGCCAAGACCTATTAAATCATCAGATCATCAAAATATATTGCAAGATCTAGTATGAAATAATTTTCATGCAACGTTTTTCCGTCAAAATACGATATCATTATAACGACGAAAATACCTAATACATTTTAACCAAAACTGCATCATAAGTAAGACATGGAAGCATATGTTCTCATGTTTCCATCACGTTTAACAATATTTTAACTGAATGGAATTTTTCTGCTACGCCAACCGCTATATCCCATTAAAATTATTTAAAGCTTATTTTTATTACAATTATCTAAAGCTTATTTTTCTTTTCAGTTACTCAAACGTCGTCGATTGGTGTACTTAGAGAAGCTACCAGTTGCTTGTTATTAGTTTGTATTTCGATAAGTTACGGTATTTTATAGATTGTTATTTTTGTTATTATACCACTTTCTAGTCAAATATTTTAATTGTGATGAAATTTTGCTGCAATTATTCCTTCTATAGTGTTTTAAAATTTGTACAATATGTATCTAGGAAGGTTTAAATTAAATAAAATATAATTTATTCTATCTAGTTGTATTTTTATTGTCCATTTCCTACCTGTTTTCCACCGTTTTTAAATGGCAGTAAAGAACTCTTAATTCCAAAACAGATTCAGATTTTTTAGGCCTTGAAGAATAAAGGATATTAATGCTAAGCAATATGATTTATTATTCTCCTTAATTGACTATTAATTGGTTAACTCATTAAACAGAGTCATAAAAAGCCTTACTGCAAGATTCGAAAAGAAATAATCACTCTGATAAGGCACAATATTCCTCAATCTGAACTACTTTTCTCCAAATCAGCCGTTATTCAAAAGTATCTTAAGAGATTGAATTAAAAATGTACCCAGACGGTAAAGATTTCTTGAATTCTGAATCAATATGAGTATAATAGCGCCCACGGAACGTGATCTTATTGTCAGAACAAAAATGAAGCAAACGAAAATAATCTTTTTTTTATTAACCAAACTTAACCTAAATCAATCCCGTGGCAGCGATAATATCAGTACCTCTATGGCCACAGTCGATAAGCAAGACAGCTAGATCGATAAATGAAACGAAAATTAACGAGAATATAAAAAAATAGGCGTCAAGCGGCCTACAGTTGTTTAATTATACCTTCATTAATTAAAACGATATAATATTGCGATAAGCTATATACGATAATTAAGGTAAATAATTCATTATTGAAATAATACATAACGGTAGGGAATACACGGTAATTTTGGCAAACCACCTACAGTCGCCTAACTATATAATCATTAATTAAAATGAGACATCACGTTAATTAAGCCAAATGACCATTATTTAATATTATATACCGGTAAGCTATATACGGTAATTAAGGCAAACTACCTCAGTCGCCTAGCTACAAATCTATTAACCAAAAAGATGTATAACGGTAATAAATACACTAAAATAAATTAAAATCGATTTTACTTGATTATGATCGAGTTGTAGACGCTAGGAGTTATTCTGTTCCAGAGAAGGACCCTTTAAAAAAGGGGGTCAATACACTACTTCATCAGCAACGTTTATAGACGATATGACCAATAATTTTAGAAAAAAACTTTCTTCTTAATTTGCTTAATACTTCAACGACGCAATCAGGCGTTTGTTAAACCTGAGAATCAAAAAAGCAATGATAAATTCCTATACGGAAAACGGCAAGCATTGAGTGTTGAGGCGAAAAGGGCTATCAATTTTTTCAAAAAAGAATATATACCACCTCTGTCAAGTGGCGCTCCAAACATGACTCCCATAATGATTATTATGTCTATTATAGACACTTTTTGTTGCAAAGCATGCTTCGTCTATCCATATTCTTCTGTCAAAAAAAGTGTCGTCGATGCGTAGTTGTTCCAACATAGCATTACAAAATTCAAGTCGTTGGCGTTTATTTTATTCGGAAAGTTGTTGAACTTTCCAAAACTTATAAGGTTTGTATTTGAGCTTTTTGAGTGTGCTTTTTCATTGACCTAACGTTAAGCCTAACATAGAGCTTAAGTGAGAGCTTAGGTATAAAAACTATATATATTATAGAACACAAGCCATGAAAATACATTAAACTTTTAAAGAAATAGGTCACAAATGTTTAGTTACAAAAATATATATGCAGGCATTTGGTCTACATCTAAAAGCAATATCACAAATATCTCTTGATCCAAACTCATTTCAAACATAGTTTGAAAAGATATTTTTTTCATCCATATGGGGATCAGTCATATTGTTGCGCGTAAAACCCTTTTAAATGTGTTAGCAAGATATAATGAATAAGATGATACCTACCCTTAAGGATGCGGCCAGCGCAACATGTGTGCTCCGACTTGCTCGTCGGCGTGGGAGTGGGTCAATTACTTACTCTTGACCAGAGCGCCACCAGTTTGAAATATCCAAGTTCGCAGACCCAAACTAGAAAATCCTCGGTCTTAAGAATCCATAAGGGCGATCCAAATCGATGACTCTCAGCTACACAAGGGCCATTTAAAACCCGGACGACTACTAATTAGACTTGTGTTGTTGAGGTATTTCAGAGCAAATAAAAGACGGTAACGTTCGTGCAGGTTTAGGTTTATTGGCGTTCGTTCGGTTGACGTTAACGTGTTGTCATATTACTCCAATAATCAAAGTAATATAAATATAAAACAGGTAAAAGAGCTCAATTGGAAACAAATAATAATCTATATGCTCATAATTATACAAAGACAGTAATTTGAGTTAAAATTGCGTTATAATAGATGTGAATCAGCTAAGAAATGATCAAACAATTATTAGACACGTTTAGTTAAAACGGAATTAACAATATAATACCAAGTGACTACGCAAGATCAAAACCAAGATCAACAAATTAATCAATAATCACAATATACATAAGGCATCTATCATCTCATCTACTAGTAATTAAAAGTTATCCGTCTAATAGTAGCTACTAACTTTGTGCGCGTTTACCATGGTAGACGACTCACAGATAAAATTGTTATATCTGGATAGTCAATAAATTAGAACGACAATGTTGATCATTTAAAACAATATAAATCAAATTGTAAGAATAAGAAATGTAATATAAAAAAACTATGAGCATTATTAGAACCACACTAGTAAATACAGCAGTTAGTTAGGTACGCATTGGTAAGCTTTGCTTACACCCAAATAGTTCCGAAAATAGTTATATCAATACCTCGCCGCAAGAAGTACTAAAACGCACGATATGATAAACGCTCGAAAATTCTAAAACACGCGATCTAATAAACGCTGGAGCATACTAATAACACTCTGGAAAATATCAGTAACCCAAACTTATCTCTACTGGTCTTCGCCGATATCACCTACGGCCTCCTGCACGTGCACTACTGCTACGAACCTTGGGACTCATAAACTCTCAGTGGTATTCGAGGTAATGTCCATACCTCTATGGCTACAGTCGGTACCAATAAAACATAACCAACTGTATTGACTGGTAGCTACTTGGTTCGCTACTTAAACTCTCTCCAAGTAAAGCTTGCTCCAAACCAAAACTAGCTCCAAATAAACAGCTCCAGCCAAAAGTAGCTCCTATATAAAACTGGCTCCCGGTAAACTGGCTCTGCGGAAAAAAAAACTGAAAGATAAAGAGCGCTAAGTATGCATTCTCTTACTGCAATTCCAGGCAGCTCCTCTTTCAGAACACTCTCCACTCAAAGCGTATTTAAAAATAATAATGGGAGTATTTAAATATAATAATGAGAGTCGCCTTGCGAAAATGCGAAGGTCATAATAAAGCCAATATCATATCAACCCTACAGGTGATAGACATAAAATACTAAGAAAACTGACCAATAACATAACCACTGTTTGCTCTGTTAAGAGTTTAGACTCCCAGGCAAGAATAAAGCTTGTCCATTTATGTCATTAATATTAAATCTAAATTTACTAAGCTTACGTACGACTTTACAAGTTCTTATAAGCAGAAAAGAAATTTATCAAAGATTATATACAACTTTATACAGAATTATACCCTATTATACACTACAGGTGCCCATAAAGGCAAAGAATCAGCTAGGAGTGCTCGACTGCCATATCATGCCCAAGACGGTATCGGAAACTATAATTCAATACGCTTGATTTTCCTAGAATATTACTTCTTGTAAAAATAATGAGTATAAATAAATCATGCTATGCCTGTTCCAGGTCTAAGTTATCTTTTGTTTGACGATATAGCATGATTTACGTGTAAGAATTAGTAAATCTTCAAAATTGACACTCTCTATATAGCAGTATTATGCAGTATTTCAATCCCTTCTGAGGCTCGTTAGAAAACTATAATATATCCTGATAAAATAAATCCCTCTGTACAGAAAATAAATGAGTATGTACAAAATGTATCTTACATTTTGCATTCTAGGCTTGCATAATGACGCAGTATTCCACTGATTATCCATTATTAAAGTTCGATAATATTTCAGCTCGGAGTAGATTCTAACCTACGACAAGGAAGGTGTTCTATGTTTCATATGGTCTGTGGGGGTAAATTTCGCGGTATAATCTGACAGGTCTATGGACAGGCGCGTGGTCTTCACGTTCGACACGGTTGCCAAGGTAATGCTTTATTTGGCATAATGCTATTAGTGGCGTGTGTTGATTGTAATTTTAGACTGCCGCATAACGCGTGGGTTATATATTCCCACTAAGCATTTAAAAGTAGGTTCTAACTGATTCAAATCATTTCGATAATAAGTCACTGTATCGCTTGATTTGGCGAATCCGGTAATATGACATCATCACTTTCTAGTACTTTGTCACAAATAGGGACGCTGCTGGCAACTTAGCATGTTGAGTCTGCGCGATAATGATTCTGCTAGCCTCGTCATTTTGGGAGCAAGCCAATTTAGTCTTTATGTGATCTTGAAGGAACCAGTAGGTTTCAGTGCTGAGCTCTCGAAATTGGGAATTTTTGTTGACATATTGATATTTAGTGTGAAAAATACAGTGCCCTAGTTATGGGATTATTCAACGAAGCCCTTGAGCAGGATTGTGGTCGTCGATGGTTTCTCGTCTGATGGATGATTGTAGATGAAGGAAGATTTGTTGATTCGTCCACCTGCACCCACGTTTGGGGATTTGACTTTCGAGAGCTGCCACACACTTGAACCCCGTTTAACATCTAAAGGTATGTTGTTTGAGTAATTTTAATACAGATATTGTTTTGATCTGTTATTTGTTGAGGTTCCGTACATGTTCCCTTCATATTTTGGCTTGATCACCGTTATAATTTGCCCTGTTTGTTTCAGGGGTTTTTAATTTTGGAATAGGATTTTTGGACTTTCTATTCTTGGATTATTGGGTTTTATGGGCCTTCCATTGTCCTCTTACGATCCGGTTCCCTACCTGGGTTTCCAGACTGCATACTGAGACTCCTCCGACAACACGTGGTTTTGGAGTAACCATCAAGTTGACTGCGTGTCTCGCTGTCTGATCCAAGCCTCAACGCTTACGGAGTGTGTCTTCTCGACCTTGACGCTCCAGTGATTCGACGAACACCTGGATCCTGGATGAGCTCACTGTTGGCTTGATAACGTATCAGATAAGTCTTAATTTAGGATATTATCTAGTGTATTTTGGGACTACTATTTTATTTCATGTTATTATTGTGTTTTATTTGATTGGTGATTTAGGGCTACTTAAATTAAAGTTTCGGGAGAATTTGTTTAATGAAAGTATTAATGGTCTGGCTTGATTTAAAATATAGCTACCCTTAAGTTATTTGGGAATAACGGATTATTCTCAATAGTTAGCATAGGTATACTGGATTATCCATCTAATCAGGATAGTATCGGCGTATTATTAAATAAGTTCAGCGTAGTTTTGATTGCGTGTTTTATACTTTCCAGCGTTGTATGATATAAATATTTTTGGAACTGTTCGTATATAAGTATAGCATATCAATGCGTATTCATGTAGGTTTATCTTTGGTACGGATACTAATTAATAGTTGGATATTTTACATACATTAATGAATATTTACATACATAAAGCTCTAGTACATTTGAACTAGCAGGTAAACTTCTCGCTTTTTGATTAGAGTTATTTAGAGTGTCGAAGTAGAAGAAGTTATCATAGTTTTCTACCGGATAGGTTGATAGCACCAATCAAGGGCATGTAAACGACCGTGATTACGTCTTCGTATTTATAGGGTGCCGTAGACATAACATAAAGTACTGCTTAATTTTTAAACCGTTACTTTTAATATTCCATCTTTAACATATATATTAATTGTCACAGCTACATGTACAAGAAATTTTTCTTGGAGCAATTATTTTTCCTTATCTAATTCAAAAGTATAGTCATCAATACGGAATATACACTTGTTATTTTTGTTTAATTGCGGTGGTATATTTTTATTTGTTTTCCGTTCCAAGTTTTCTCAATAGGTTACAGCTGGGAGGAGAGCAATTCGTGGTTATTGGTCGAATCTCACTGAAGATCCAGCATCAGGGCATGGCGATAAGTTAACCGCGTGGCGCTCAGGCATTATAACTCACCACGACCCTTCTCCACTGTCTAAAAGCTGGGGGCCGCCATTGTTCCTGCACTAAAGGCTGTACCACCGATTGTGAACTTGTAGATTTTTGTGAACTTGGAGATTATTAAAATCTTCTTGTAGATTTATGTAAATTAGGTTTGTATTTGTGTGGGAACTGAGCATTACAATGTTGAACATTAATATACAGCGACCACATGTGTCGCAAAAATTATAACGACTACTACTGCAGACTTAACCATTCTCAGGCCAGTTATAAAAAATGTTTCATTTGATTGAAATAATTAAAGGTAATTTATTTATTTATTTGAAGCTCAAGCTAGAGGCATTCGTAGTTAGTTTAAGTTCTGATTGATTTTCTTCCATATTTAGCTGTTAACTAACAATTCCCTTTAAACTTCGAATATATTGCAACCTACTGACGTGTAAACTTGTCGATTGAGCTTGTCCTTACAAAACAAACTTTGTAATGACATTTACGCAAACCTATCGCTGCTATGCTATAGTGAAGCGCACCCTATGTGGAGAGTCATATAATTAATATTAATCGAAAGCATTTGCAGGGATCAATCATCTCATTTAGGATTATTTTTTCATCATACCTGATGCAGGTTCATGGGGAGCCGGTAATGAATGGCATAGCCCTTTCACTTCCGGAATATGTTGTCGTTGAATTTTCGCAAGTGAGTTATTAATTTTTCTGACAAATGCAGTTACTAGATGGGGTCACTCAAAAAGTATTCGGTGTCAAATTATGACAGTCCAAGGCCATTCATAATTGTGCAATATAGTTCACTCCTATATTGCACAATTGTGAATGGCCTTGGACTGTCATAATTTGATTGATGATTGATCATATATCAATGGTTTAAGCAAAACTTAATTTCTAGAACACGGATAAAAAATTATGGTAAACTATCGAATACAAGAAATTATTTATTATAAAAAAACATGAACAGTTTTTGCTTTTACTGAGGCAGCGATTAGCATTACATTTAACATATTTAATCCTGAAACGGCTTTTGCAATTTTCTAGCCTACATTACCAAAGGTGTTTAAGGTGCTTGTTAGATAGCCAGTTATCAAATCCGTATTACATTTTGTCCATACAAAGGATTAGTGCAGCAGCACGTTCCTTCTTCTTATCTTCGACACAAACTAACTCTTCGTCACCGCGGAGCGTATGTCCACACAGCCCATTTTCTGGTTATACATATTTACAACCTTTAGACAATTAAGTTCGACATTTTTATCTCAAAGTTTAGTTGTTGTCTGCGGATCAGCTCCAAAAGCTGATATAAGTTCTGTCGCGACCTCTGGGACGGGACGTCACGCCTTGGATGGCGTGCAGGTTATGTAGCGATCTACGTCAGGTGAGACGAGATGATAAACAAGGCCCTTCAGTTAAACACAATAACAATGTCTTTTATTCAAAGACTTGATAAATTTAGGCCGTACCCGATTACTAAGGTGCGCATATCTTTTCGATCGAGGTATACTTTTGAATTGCTTGTAGGTCCTTGATCACCGTTTTATAATAGAGTGTTTGTAAGAATTGTGGTGTTTTATTTATGATTAGCATTGACTTAATTCCACTCAGAATTTACACTGCACCCTAACTACTCGACAGATTTTACTTTGTAATAATATTTCTTAAAACATTGACAAATTTGTCATAGATTCGACTTTTATTAGTGGGGAGAGCGAAACCATATGTGTACTACGAAACTGGGGTTTAGGTTGGAAATAAGGTTGCAGGTTAGTACCTTATGCACGTATGTGTTTGGGTGAGAAACAAAGTCTCCCGAACTGATGCTTCGCTTGACTATTTATATACAGTAAAATGTGCTGATCGTTGCACGTTTAAGGTTTATAATTGCTTGCATTGACCGATCGGGTTGTTTAAAATCTGTCTTGAATATTTACATAATATTTTCCAAGTTCAAGTTCAAACTTAAGACAAAGTGATATTTACGTGGTAGTTTAAGCATTTTATTAGTTCACAGTATTAAAATAGATTAATGCAGCAATACCTATTCCTTTTTCTTACCTTCGACACCAATTTATTCTTCGTCTCCGCTTTTATCTGGTCCCGATCATTCTTTTAGTTCAGATAATATTAGATATTCGCTTGAATTCAAAGAAAAGTCGAGTATATCCGTCATCTTTTTATTTCCATGTTGACTATTCTAGAAATCTTCCCTACATTCCATCCAAGAGTTCGCTATAGTCATATGAAAGAGAGCAAAATCACTTTGAAGTTCAATTTTTTGATTTTGAAAAACGAACGATATAAATCTAACATCTGCCTACCCGTTCACATCGCCCATTTTCTGGTTATGCACATTTACAACTTTAGGACAATTAATTTCGACATATTTTTTACAGCTACAACTTGGGATCAAGTTTAATTGTTGTCTACGGATCAGTCTGATAGACTGAGATTAAAACAGATTTGCTATCGATTCATTTGGTAATACGTTGAGTTCGATCGTGTTTTACAAACTCTTGAGATACTGTTGCTATATATTTATCTTTAATGAAAACATATCCCTTCACTCTGTTTTACATTATGATTTCTGTTGAATACATTAAATTAGTGAGTCTGTCAACTAAAGCTATAGTTGTCAAATATTTATCAATGAAAATATAATTTCTTCCATGTAGGACTTGTAAAAGATATAAAATCACTGCTAAGTATTTATATTGGAAAGGAATTTTGTTATTCTGAGATGTGTCTATGATGATGTAAGGACAAAGTTTTTTTATACCAATTAACCTAGGCTTATTGCCCGCTTATCACCGTACTGATCATTTTCCTGTTCGTTTATAGAATATACTGGCTTGGACTATTTTTTGATAACCCTACAGCGATTTCTGATCATGTCTACCATTGTCTGCACTTTTCAGAGTCTGTTGTTGTACAGGGTGTGTACTTTTTACCTTATCTGCTTTTTTATAACAAACCAAAATAGCCGTTCTATGTGTTTTTTTTCTGCTAAATTAAAAATTTGAACCAAAAAATATTTGAATTAAAAACTTATGCCATGGATTAACTGTTGAAGCACTCTGTATATTGCTAAATTTTTGAACTCTCTAGAGAAATCAGACACATTTCGTATATAGTATCCTATACCTACCTTTTGCTGTTTACGAAATATTGACAGTTGAAAGTCAGGCATTGTGACAATTTGACGAGCTCTAAAGTCTAAGCCGAATGAGATCAATGGTTCGCATATTCCTATCTTAGGTTTTCATTAGCTATCGAATGACACTCACTTCGAATTTAAGCCGCGGATAAAGTTAACCGGAACTTTTAAACCTCCAGTTAAATTCAAAGATACTGTCATTTAATAGCTTATGAAAACCTAAGATAGGAACGTGCAAACCGTTTTCTTTGATCTCGTGCAGTTTAGATTTTAGCGCCTGTCAAAGTGTCAAAATGCCCGACTTTCCACTGTTAATATTTCGTGTACAGCTAAAGATAGGTATAGGATAATATACACAAAATATGTTTGGTGTTTAGAGAGTCCAAAAATGTAGTATACAGGGTGCTTCATTTAAAAAACAGTTCATCCATGGCGTTAGTCTTTTGTACTTGATACAATTTTTGAATTTAGCAGAAAAAATACATTGAATGATTATTTTGGTTTGTTTAAAAAATACAGTGAAAGTAAGAAATAAGCCCTTGTTTAGTCATCGCTGGAATACCCTGCTCATAACATCATTCTCTTTGGAACAACTAAATGTCATCAACGTAGAAGTTAACACGTAGACAATAAAACATGTCCGTACACATAGAACAAATTCTAAAATATATATTAAACAATTTATGTCTATAACCAAACTTTGCTCCGATTTTTTTTAGATATAGTTGACTCAAGATATAAAAATGAATTTTATTTTATAATAACACTCCAATGTGAGCCACGCCTTGTGACCCATCCCGTCGTCCTTCTCCAGTCTGGATAACACCAAATCACAAAGTCTGGAGCTTATCAAAGACAGCTTGTGACAAGCGGAGCTGTATTGTATTAACAGGCAGGAACGTCAAATTGATGAGAGCAGTTTGATTACTGGGAGTAACGCCCTAGGCATTCCTACTTACCACGGGATGATGCCCACCAAATACCACCGTTTTCCTCTAGACTGGAGAACACTGAAGTACAAAGTCTGGAGTTGATCGATGACAGACTGTGACAAGCGGGGCTGCATCGTATTAGTAGGCAAGAACGTCAAACTGGTGAGAGAAGTTTGATTACAGGGAGTGAGTCCCCCGTCATTCCGAGTTGCTACAGGATGTCGCCCATCAAATCCCATCGTTTGATCTTCGTTTCACCGTGAGGAAACACTCCAACCGAATAATCCTGACGTCATGTGGTTCAAGTTAACCGCCGAGGGATGAATCAGGTTCATATGCTGTCTCTATCGCCTTCCAAGAGATAGAGCTTACAAAAGCTTCTTTACAACATTAGCTACGATTTTTGATTCAATAAAGGTAGACCTCAATTCAGAAATAATCATTCTGGGAGATTTCAATCCCCACAACATCAACTAGCTCAAACATCACAACAAGACCGAAGACGAAGGTAGAGAAGCTGAAGCTGTAAGCTTATTCAACTTATTGACGAACCAACTCGGATTTCAAGAGGAGCGAATTTGCTTCTCTCCTGGATCTTTTTCTAACCACGAATCCTGACCATTGCACAACTACTCTTGGTCCGCCATTAGGCACTTCAGACTGCAAACTTATTACAACGGTTTGAGAACCGCCACTGCTACATAAGGATCCACAATTGCATCGTAAAATCTGGAATTGCAATCGTGCAAACTGGGACAATCTACTTAAATTTTCCTTGGCTCGACCTCTGCTTTGGCATTGACGACCCGTCAATCTGTTGCCAAGAGATTACGCAAAACTAAACTCATCAAGAATGGAAGCATACATCCCAAATTACATAAAGTCAGGAAAGACCAGATTCGACAGAGGAAGCGAAATCACTGTAAGTAGGAAACAACAAGCCTACCAATACTGGTAACAAAATCAGACCGCTTGTTTCCGCTAGTTCTATTGTTAAAATAATAACACACGCTTACTTAAACTTCATGTTTAATTCCGTTAAACTTAAGGAGCATCAGCTGGCTGGATTTTTATCAGCGCTGTTGCCGGATTGTAAACCCTTATATATGCATAAGAGAAACATAATACCTATCTTAATGTACCCAATTTTACAAAATAGGCGAATTTTACCGTAACAACGTACGCCTTGAAATAATGCAATAATTTTAACAAACAAGAAGTAGTAAAACATTTTCAGTCTTGTTTAGATTCAAAAGGGAAAACACATAGTTTTGACAATGGACGTTTAAAAATATCATCGTTAAATTTCACTGTCACAACACGCACAACACCCGTCTTTTCCAGGGTGCAAATCTTGGATTCGTCCAATTGGCCACTTGAGCGGTGGTGTGTTGTCTTCGCTGATCAGGACCAGTGTGCCTATCTTGATGGAAAATTGGTGTCGGATCTTCCATTTACTTCTGGCTTGTAACTCGCACAAGTATTCCTGGTGTCATCGTTTCCAAAAATGTTGAATAATTTTCTGGAGCATCTGGTATCGCTTAAATCAATTTTCTGGTACATCAGCATAACATTTGTCTGGTAATGCAGTCAAACTTTTTCCCATAAGAAAATGTGCCGGGGTGAGGGGATTCAGCTGATCAGGTAAAGTAGATAATGGACAAATAGGACGCGAATTGAGCATCGCTTCAATTTGAATAAGTATTGTAGCAAAGTCCTCATAACAAAAGTGAGCCTCGCCCACGATTCGCTTAAGATGGAATTTAAAACTCTTCACCCCAGCTTCCCAAATTCCCCCAAAATTAGGCGCTCGAGCTGGGATAAAATGCCAGGAAATCCTTTGTTCCGAAAAATAAAAATTAAAATCTTCACGATCCCGTTGTCGAGAAATAAAATCGTATATCCTTTTCAATTTTTCATCTGTCCCAACAAAGTTTGTACCATTGTCAGAAAACACATTTAAAGGTACACCGCGTCGTCCGATAAATCGTTTAAAAGCAGCCAAGAAACAAGATGTTCTAAGATCCGAGACAACTTCAAGGTGAATTGCATTTGTTGCAAGACAAATAAAAATGCAAACATAACCCTTTATTAGCTTTGCCCCTTCAGTCATGCGATCCTTTATTAGAAACGGTCCTGCAAAGTCACATCCTGTATTATAAAATGGTATGTATTGATTCACTCTGGACTCTGGTAAGTCACCCATTGTATACTGAGCTGGCTTTGAATTGTTTCTGAAATAAACCACGCAGTCCCTAACAACCTTTCTAGATGAATTTCTGCCCGAAATAGGCCAATATTTTTGCCGGATTGAACACAACAGTAGTGTTGGTCCACAGTGCATCAACCTTTTATGTTCAGCAGTCAGTAAAAGTCTAGTAAGTATATGGTTTTTGGGTAGTATTATAGAATGTTTCTTGTCAAATTTATGAGTAGAACTTTGTAACCTACCTCCTACCCTAATTACATGATCAATAAAGATTGGATTTAAAGACAACAGAGCACTTTTCTTACTCAAAAGTAAGCCATTACTCAGACTAGCATATTCCTCAGAAAATGCTTCCCTTTGTGCTAATTTAATTAATGCAATTGCAATTAAAGAATGTTCCAATTCTTCGATTGACGGTAAACCTGTTTTTTTGCTTAACTCACTTTTCTTACATCTTAAGTTCGTTATAAATCGAAAACAATAGCCAATTATTCTTTTTAACTTTCCTATCGTAGAATAGTTAGAAAATGTATCGAATTTATCAACTACCGCTTTATTAACATTTAACGTTTAACGTTTCTCAGATATATCAATTTCATTATTGACTGGTTTACCAGATTCAAAAGATTAATCTAACAACAAATCTGGACCTGTCCACCAAAGTTTATTTTGCAAAAGATCTTTAACAGAAACACCTCGTGATATCAAATCTGCAGGATTATCCTCAGATTTTACATGATACCAATTGTTAATATCTGTTAGTTGTTGTATTTTGCTTGCACGATTGGCAACAAAGGTTTTCCATTTATTGGGTGAATCCTGTATCCACGGAAGTGTGATTTGAGAGTCTGACCAAAAACATGAAATTTTATATTCATATATTTAATGGCCTTATGTGACAATCTTGCAAGCAATAATGCTGGCACACCGCTGTCCTTTTCTAATAATTGTACCTTCGATTGTAAATCATTGTTTTGATTTTCTGGGTTTGGAACAAACTCGACATGTAAGTTTGTATTGCGATATTTCCCACACTTTTTACACCCAGAATGTTGACAGTCTTTAACATCATGTCAAGGTCTTAAGCAATTGTAACATAACTACGCATAACTAAACCTACGTACTTTAGTTGACCTTTGCGCATTAGAAAGTTTTAAGAACTTTTCACATCGAAAGATTGTATGGATTTGCTTGCAATAATAACAGCTTAAACTTGACTTGACATATTGATTTTGATAACCGGTATACGCATTGTATTTTTGTGCACCTCGATACCCTTTATCGAACGCTTTGTTACCTTTATTCTCTGTCTCCCTTGGATAGGATTTATTTGACACTTCCAACTTTTCCAAAAGGTCACATCTTTGTTTTAGATATTTATTTAAATCTTGTATTATTGGAAGATCACTACTTATGTTAAATAATTCCCATTCCCGTCTAGTTATCTTGTCCATTTTTGTACAAAAAAGGTAAATCAATAATCTGTCCCACTTGTCAGTTTCTTCCCCTAACGTTTTAAGAGCTCGAATATGTTTTGTCATTGTATCAAAGAATGTTCTAAGGTTTAAGGTTCGCATGATTTTCTCGCTTAATTACAGAATATTCAAACATAGACCGAATGTGATTATGTATTAAGAGTGATTTTTGCTCAAATCTATCATGCAATAACTGCCACGCGTCTGTATAATTTGATTCTGAAACCTGAATCGACTCAATGAGATTAAAAGCATCATCTTTTAAACACGATCTCAAATAGTAAAATTTCTGCACATTCGATAAACCCAAATTCTCATGAGCTAAAACCTTAAAGCCGTCCCTGAACTCAACCCATCCGTCATACCGACCATTAAATATCAGAAGTTTCAATGCTGGCAATTGAACGGCCTTTTGCAAAGAAACCAACGGTGACGATGACACTTGAGTACCTCCTAAAATTGAATCAGGTTTATCAACATTTTGAGAATTGAAAAGGCTGCCTATGCATTGTCTAATTTCGCTTACTAAACTATAATACGACGATTCGAATTGTTCTCTTTCCTGCTCTTGCTCCTTAAATTGACTGTCATCGGCGTCATGTGTTAGGCAACCCTCGATTTCTTGTTGTTTTTCGTTAAAAATTTGAAGCAACGATTCTAATTTCGATAATCTAAATTCTAACTCGCCCGCTATCCTTGCATCAATCTCCCCAAATTTTACGTTATTAAAATATGGTTTATGCCGCGTAAAACTACCCTTATTAATTTAGTTAAATCGGCCATCTTATTCAAATGAAACAACACTCAAAGGAAAACGGATTGTATGTAAAGGCGAAATACTGGGATAAATTTATGGAAACTCACCCTTATCGCTTGACGGTCTTCTGCCGGCAACTGTGCACTTTCTGTTTAATTATCGCAAGAATCGACTTTTTGTATACTTTAATCGCAAGAATTCAACCACTGTCCTGCTCGAAGGACCAAATGTTTCCGCTAGTTCTATTGTTAAAATAATAACACACGCTTACTTAAACATCTTGTTTAATTTCCTTAAACTTAAGGAGCAGTACAAATTTCTGTGCTACAGCGCCGGCCATTTTAGAAAGACAAAAGACATACATATTATATTATGCATTACAGTGGTCAATGGTCACGTCAGCATCAGCTGGCTGGATGCTTATTAGCGCTGTTGCCGGGTTGTAAACCCTTATATGTGCATAAGAGAAACATAATACCCATCTTAATATAATTTAACAAAATAGGCGAATTTTACCGTAACACCGCTGAAAGTTGCAATTATTTGGCTTAAGCAAGAAACGAATGCAAACGAGTCATTGACGAAACCAAAGACCAGACACATTGTTTTGAAATTTTCAAATAATACTTATTGATTTCAAAACTATACACCCTAGAAAGCTAATAGATTTCATGAAATGGATCGAGCTGCTAGACCAGTGGAAATCACAGTTGTGAGCCACGAGCGTGTTCGAAAAACGAATTCTGGTATAAGATTTTTCTGTCGAAAGTGCAATAATTCAGCAATAAACTATAAATATTTAAATAGAAAATGCTGGCAAATTTGTCAAAATTGATTAAAAAATGCAAAAGTTATGAAACATCAAAACTTAATTAATTCAACAGTTCCCAAGTTTTTTTAGTGCAAATTTGTCGATGTGTTTAATTTTGGTGAACTTGACTTTCACCGACCGCTTTCAAGTCACGTTACATTTCAGACGAGATTCCCAGTGCCAAGTTTGTGACCTTTTTACTAATAATTAGTCCTAACGCTTATAGCGAATACGTATCTTTCTTCTTATCCTCGGAATTCAGCAGCTTCTCGTGCTTTGAGCTTAAGAGAATGAAATTTCAATAAAATAAATTTTGGTTAACTAAATGTCGGTAAAATATCATCGGCACGTAATAATTTTATGGCACTCAGACGGTGCAACGGTAATACGGCTAGTGGAAAATGTTCTTCTAATGGTGGTTGAAAATTAGAATGTTAGCTTAGGCTGCCGTTAACACTAAACTTGAGAATTTGATCGAACTATTTAGACGATTTTATTTTCTCAACATGATATATTTAGCAATTTATTAGATATAGAGATTTGAATGTTTACGTGATAAATAAATACTAATTTTTTTATTAGTTTCTTAAAAATAAATAATCCTTCATAAAATTACGAGCATACCTTTACGTGTTTATCTACACATTTTGTAAGAAATTTAAGTCAATACATATTTCGGCGAATTGTAATTTTTTTAAGAAGTGGTCGGTCACTTTTCGCCAAGTGGAATATTCCACTTTTCGGGATAGCTGCATATTTGGTACCTTAACCATTTTAAGCCAAGTAGGCTATACAATTTTTAGAATATATCATCTATCAGTTTTTGGCCAAGTGAATTACTTTCTTTTGAGTGTGGCTTCTGGGCAATTACCTTAATTTTATTAGTAATATTATGTCCTATTTCAGCTTAAATATAGCCGGAACCTAGCAGTTGAAAGCTAAGACTACTTACTTAAAAAGACAAAGTCTGTCATTCATAATTTTCTAGAAATCTGCATCGTAAACCACAGACTGTGACGTGCGTATTTATCAATGAAACTGTGGTACAGAAAGTGGCTAATGGGTAAACAAACATAGGCGCAGCATTTTTTATTTTTCCTAATATTTTTTCTTTCACCAAGATTCAATCGATTACGTAAAAACTAAATATGGGAATTTGTGGGTAGTTTATAGAGTTCGATTCTTAAATTAAATCTTGATATTGAAATATCGGGAATTGAAAACGATTTTTTTTAGCACATAATATAAATTTGATTGTCTTGACTAGGAATGCTATTTAAATGTATTGAAAAGAATTTATTAATATTTTAGAGGGATATTTAATTATAAAAGATTAAAAGTCAATAAAGTTCCATCAACATACCTCCAATTTTTTTGTTCAGACTGATTGGGTATCAAAACTGGTAGGTATGAAAAAAAGGTAGCGACTATTTCGAACACCAAAACTCTGGCACGCGCAGCCACAGAATTGACGTATGGAACGTATGGAAACCGGTTTAAATGACTAAAATAAATTGGAACTAACTGAACGTAACCAAAAGTTTTTTGAATGGCTAACCAAAAGTGACAAAAAACACCAAAACGGACTGAGACGTATAGGAACAGATTAAAAATATGGAAGTAAGTTAAAACTAACCTAAATAAACTGAATTTTGGCGACTAACCAACACTAACCAAATACATTAAAATTGGTCATAATTAAGGTATCGGAACCGGTTCAAATGATTAAAATAAGTTGGAACTAACTCAAAGTAACCGAAAGTTGATTGAATGACTATAACCAAAACTAACTAAAAGAAGCCAAACGGGCTAAAACCTATCAGAACACATTAAAAATGTTAAAGTAAATTAAAACTAACCCAAATTAACCGAATTTGCCTATTAACCAGAAGTAACCAAAAACGTTAAAATTGCTTATAGCGTACCGGCACAGGATCAAATGGCTGAAATATATTAAAACCAATTGATATTTCTCGAATGTTGATTGAACGACTAACCCAAAGCTAACCAAAAGCACCAAAAATAGCTAAAACGTATCGAAACATTAAAAATATTAAATTAAGTTGAAACTAACCCAAAATAACCGAATATTGGCGACTAGCTAAAATGAAACAAATACATTTAAATTGGTTATTATAACGTACCGGAATCGGTTCTTAAATAAATTGGAATGACTAACTAAAAGTAACTAAAACACCAAAAAAGGGCTAAAACGTATTTTGGCGACTACCTAAAGTTAACCAAAAACCTTTAAACTCGCATTTAAATTGGTTATAATAACGTGTCGGTACTAGCAAAGTATATGTAAACTAGTAAGTTCACTCAGCGGTAAATCCTTTGATGTGATTCAGCCACATTCTTTTATATCAAGTGACAACTGGAGATGACCGATGCGCTGCGTAAGTGTCCGATTGATTCGCGTGGCTTTCTCTAGTCAGAGATGTATTCAGGAGATTGTATGGACTCGTACCCAAAGACCTACTGAATGCCGGCGGGGTGAAAAATCAAGTGAAACTGAGCAAAGTTGTAAAAATATTTTCATAGAAAGAAATTGAAAAAAAAATTGCTATACGGGGTGTCATTTTTAGGTGATACCACTGTTGCTATCTCAGAATCTAACAAGAATTTAACAACACTGCAAATCGATCTTGAAAAGGCATCAATAATGGCAACTTTCTAATTTAATCAACTTTGTAGCTTTGACCGTTTCAAAGATAGCAATAATAGTGGATTACCTAAAATATATTTAAAAATATATAATAATATAATACTTCGGAATCTCATTTTTACTACACTTCTTTGGTTTCATGAAAGTGATCGTTATGACATGGTTTATGTTTTCGTCTCGCGTTACGGCATTTTTGTATCGTTGATTGGACGACTAACCAAAACTAACCAAATCTATCAAAATTGATTGTACCGTATCGGCACCGGCACCGGTTCAAATGACTACAATAAGCTGAGACTAAGTGAAACTAACGAAAACTTGATTCGACGATTAACCAAAACTAACAAAATCTATTAAAACTGATTATAACGTATCGTAACGGGTTCAAATTACTAAAATAAGTTGATACTAACTGAAACTAACCGAAAGTTGATTGGAGGACTAA
>MU187011.1:58639-80761 GCA_016904865.1 Pissodes strobi
TTGGAGGACTAACCCAAACTAACCAAATCTATTAAAATTGATTATAACATATCAGAACAGATTCAAATAATTAAAATAAGTCGAGACTAAATGAAACTAACCGAAAGTTGTTGACGAATAACCCAAACTAACCAAATCTATTAAAATTGATTTTAATGTGTTCTGAAAAGTTTGAAATGACTAAAATGAGTTGAGAATAAGTGTAGCTATGATTGAACTCCTAACCCAAACTAAACAAATCTATCAAAATTGATTATAACGTATCGGATGACTAAAAGAATTTAAGACTAAGTGAAACTAACCGAAAGTTGAATCGAGGACTAACCTAAACTAACCAAATCTATTAAAATTGATTATAATGTATAGGAAACGCATTAAATAACTAAAATAACTTGAGACTAAGTGAAATTAACCGAAAGTTGGTTCGACGACTAACCCAAACTAACCAAATCTATTAATATTGATTATAACATATTGGAACCGCTTTAGATGTTTGAAATAAGTTGAAAAATATTGAAACTATCCGAAAGTTGAATCGACGACTAGACCAAAGTAACACAATCTACTAAAATTGATTATAAAGTATCTGAACCGGTTCTAATGACTGAAATAGGTTGAAACTAACTAAGTGAAACTAAGCAAGACTAACCGGATTAGGTTGGTTAGTTCGGGTTAATCGTCGATTCAACTTTCGGTTAGTTTCACTTAGTCTCAACATATTTCAATCATTTGAACCGGTTCTAAGACGTTATATTCAATTTTAATAGATGCTATTAGTTGGGTTAGTTTGGGTTTAGGGTTAAATCAACTTTCGGTTAGTTTCTCTTAGCCTTAACTTATTTTAGATATTTGAACTGGTTCCGATATGTCATAAACAATTTTAATAGATTTGATTACTTTGGATTAGTCATCCAATCAACTTGCGATAAACTTCACGTAGTTTCAACTTATTTTAGTCATTTGAACCGGTTCGGATACGTTATAATCAATTTTAATAGGTTTGGTTAGCTTGGGTTAGTTGTTGATTCATCTTTCGGGTAGTTTCACTTATTCTCAACTTAATTTAGTTATTTAAAGCGGTTCCGATACGTTATAATAAATCCTAATAGATTTGGTTAGTTTGGGCTAGTTGTCCAATCAACTTTCGATTAGCTTCACATAGTTTCAATTCATTTTAGTCATTTGAACCGGTTCCGATATGTTATAATCAATTTCAATAAATTTGGTTAGTTTGGGTTAGTTTGGGGAGGACTACAATCAACTTTCGACTAGCTTCACTTAGTTTCAACTTATTTTAGTCACTTGAACCAGTTCCGATACGTTGTAATCTATTTTAATAGGTTTGGTTCGTTTGGATTAGTCGTTGATTCATCTTTTGTTTAGTTTCACTTATTCTCAACTTATTTTAGTCATTTAAAGCGGTTCCGATACGTTATAATAAATTTCAATAGATTTGGTTAGTTTGGGGGCGACTACAAGCGACTTTCCACTAGCTTCACTTAGTTTCAACTTATTTTATTCATTTGAACCAGTTCCGATACCTTATAATCAATTTTAATAGATTTGGCTAGTTCAAGATAGTCGTCTATTCAACTTTTGGTTTGTTTCATTTAGTCTCAACTTATTTTAATCATTTGAACCGGTTCCGATACGTTATAAGCAATTTTAATAGATTTGGTTAGTTTGGGTTAGTCGTCCAATCAACGTTCGGTTAGTTTCACTTAGTTTCAACTTATTTTAGTCATCTGAATCGATTTCAATAAATTATAATCAATTTTAATAGATTTGGATAGTTTGGGTTAGTCGTCGATTCAACTGTCGGTTGGTGTCAGATATTCTCAACTTATGCTAGTCATATAAAGCGGTTCCGATACGTTATAATGATTTTATTACATTTGGTTAGTTTCACATAGTCTCAACTTATTTTAATCATTTGAACCTTCCGTTACGTTATATTCAATTTTAATAGATTTGATTAGTTTGGGTTAGTTGTCCAATCAACTTTCGGTTAGCTTCACTTATTCTCAACTTATTTTAGCCATTTGAAGCAGGTCCGATACGTTATAATCAATTTTAATAGATTTGGTTAGTTTGGGTTAGTGTTCAATTAACTTTTGGTTAGTTTCACTTATTCTCAACTTATTTTAGCCATTTGAAACGGTTACAATACCAACGTCATTATCAATTCTAATAGATGTGGTTAGTTTGGGTTAGTCGTCGAATCAACTTTCGCTTACTTTCACTTATTCTCAACTTATTTTAGTCATTTAAAGCGGTTCCGATACGTTATAATCAATTTCAATAGATTTGGTTAGTTTGGGTTAACCGTCGATTCAACTTTTGATTAATTTCACTTTGTCTCAACTTATTTTAATCATTTGAATCGGTTCTGATACGTTATAATCAATGTTAATGGATTTGGTTAATTTGGGTTAGTCATCCAAACAACTTTCGTCTAGTTTCATTTAATCTCAACTTATTTTAGTTATTTGAACCGGTTCCCATACGTTATAATCAATTTTAATAGATTTGGTTAGTTTGAGTTTGTCGTCGAATCAACTTTGGGTTAGTTTCACAGTGCCAAAATATATTTAATATTTACAAAGCATTCCATTATCGTTATATAATATGTACTTATTAAAAAAAAATCTGACACCTAGACGATTTTTCCGGTCTTGTCGCCTCCTTCACCTAATTTTATTAACATATCTATTCACTAATCCGACTATAGATTTTTCCTATTTGCCTTTGTATTTTTCATTGCTTCGTATATATTTCCACCGAAGTCCGAATAAAATTTATATTTCAATAGAAATAAAATTTAGGATTTTCACAAATCCGACTCTGTTCTGAACACTCTGCCTACATACGAACGACTGATTAAACTAAAACGCTCCACATGCTGCCAACAATCTGCGGATTTTCGGCGGCTGGCACAAAATATTTGCGGGAGTGGAGCTACTAGTTTACATATACTTTGGTACTAGTTCAAATTACTAAAAAAATTGGAACTAACTGAAAGTAATCGAAATTTGATTAAATGACTAACCAAAAGTGAATAAATGCACCAAACGGGCTAAAAGATATCAGAACAGATTAAAAATGTTAAAGTAAGTTAAAACTAACCCAAATTAACCCAATTTTGGCGACTAACCAAAACTAACCAAAAACATTAAAATTGCATATAATCGGAACGAAACGGTTTAAATGACTAATATATATTAAAACTAACTGAACTCCACCGGTGGTTGATTGAACGACCAACCAAAACTAATTAAAAGTAACCGAAAGCACCAAGAAGGGCCAAAACGTATCGGGACATTAAAAATATTAAAATAGGCTCGAAACTAACCAAAATTAATCGAATTTTGGCGACTAACTAAAACTACTCAAAAACATTTAAATTGGTGATAACGTACCGGAACCAGTTCAAATGACTAAAATAAATTGGAACTAACTGAAAGTAACCGAAAGGTGACTAACCAAAAAACTTAAATTTGATTATAACGTATTGGAGTCGGTTCAAATGGCTAAAATAAATTTGAACTAACTGAAACTAACTGAAAGTTGTTTGAAGAACTAACCGAAAATGACTAAAAATAACCAAATGCACCAAAACGGGCTAAAACGAATCGGAACAGGTTAAAAATATTAAGTACAGTAATGTTATAGCTAATTATATATTATAGTTATTTTCCTAACAAGTGCGCAAAGTGATACTTTCCCGCACGCTAAAGCAGTTAGACGAACGACGCGAAGCGGAGTTCGGATATGCTTTAAGTGCGGGAAAGACACTTTGCGCAAGTGTTAGGAACAATGCTTTTTCTACGAGTACCCTAGAAAAGTAGAAATTTTGTTATTGTATGCAGAAAGCATTAAAATATTGAAAAATCAAGTATGAAAACGGCAAAAGTTTTTATGTCATAAAATTTCATTTTAAGTATACAACGCTTATTTAAATAATCTAGTTGAATAACTAGTAAGTATACAAAAGTGTATTCATTTCTAAATAATACAGCTTTTGTAAGTAAACCTTGTTTTCTGAGAAGATTCAAGCTTTTTCAGTTTCATAATGTATCCTGATTGAAAAATAATTTGTTAACACTAATTTTATTAATTCGGTTCCATGGCAATTTAACGGGACATCTTCATATATATTGGTCCTCAAACCAGTCCAGAAAAAGTAGATGGCAAGGTTTTAAAAGTATTTATAAGCAAATATACGATTCAGTTTTCAGAAGCGTGTTTATAATGCGCGTACAAGCGACTGCGCTGGACTCGTCAGGCGGTAGGACTCGTCAGGCGGTAGGACTCGTGTAGACGAAAATATCAATTATGCTAGATTAGTTTCATTTTTGATTTGTAGATATAATAAACTTGTAAAGCGTTATTAGAAGCTAATTGTCATCTACTTATACTTGAACTAGAAACACATGCATTATTTTATTGCTTTGTATGGTCCCCGAGGGACGTCAATGAAATGACATTTAATACTCACCGATGAAACAAAAGTTTTGGAAAATTCCGACTTGTTTTCTTGCAAACTCTACAATGATGAACCATGATAAAGTATTAAACACTGATTTGCCTCAAAAAATCTTACAAAACACTACCCGATAGTAGTAGATTTAAAACATGCCGTTTTACTACGATTACTACGCTATGTTGACTTTTGGCCGGAAGCGGCCGAAAGTAGACGACACGTAGCCGAAGTAGAGGAGGCAGCCACGCGGCATTGCCACTTTTATTTATAGAAATTCCTCGCATGCTTGATGACAATATTTAAAATTCTAAAGTAGGTAATTACGTATGTTTTTTCTTTGTTAACTAACGTAGATTTAACTTAGGTATTTATAGAATAACAAATGTAACATGGTTCAATAAATTTTAAATAGTAAGTGGTATTTGCAAACAAAATATACCTACTTGAAAGTTAAATTCACTGATTAATAAGGAAATATGGCAAACATGTTTTTGTACCACAGTGTGTGTTAGAATGCGGTTTAATTTGTGGTACATATAAAAAGTAAATAAATGTATCTTTATTATTTTATTTTATCTAATGTTGAAAGGTACAGGGGAAAAACGATCTAAGCGTTATTTTCATGGGATACTTTTTTATTATTGATTTCACAGAAAATTTTATTCTTGATAAAAGTTGGGGCTTGGAAAAAAACTAATTTTGACAACGCTAAATTAAGGATACAGGGCACTCAAAAAATAGAAAAATGATGGTTAAAAAAACAAAAACTTTGAAATATCGGAAAAGCTTCTACAGAAAAAATAAAGCTCGTATTAAGATAAAAGTCAAATACCATTTTTTCCAAAAGTGCACTGTTGCGGAGAAAATCCATGTCAATTGTTGAAAAAACCCTCTTTTTCTTAATTTTGTCCTTATTTTTTTTCAGCAACGATGCACTTTTGGAAAAAATGGTATTTAACTTTTATTTTTATCTGAATAAGGGCTTTATTTTTTCTGTAGAAGGCTTTCCGATATTCCAAATTTTTTTTTTTTTTTTAACCATCATTTTTGTATTTTTTGAGTACCCTGTATAACTTATCCTTAATTTAGTATTGCCTAAATTAGTTTTTTTCCAAGCACCAACTTTGATCAAGACTAAAATTTTCTGTGAAATCAATAATAAAAAGTTTCCTATGGAAATGACGCTTAGATCGTTTTTCCCCTGTACCCTTCAGTTATATTAACTTATTTTCCATTAGTAACGAATTTAAATATTACTTATTTCATTTTTAATTTACTGGCTATATGTGTATAATAATTATTATTAAGTAATTTTTGTCTTGGAATGTCATGGGACTCGGATTAATAGCCCAACGGTAATAACTCCTCATGCAACGAAGAACTTAAACTAAACGGGAGGTGTTTTCATGTCGCAAATAATGGTCATCTATCAGTTTTTGATCAGGTAGAATATTTTATTTGTAGGCAGTCATGTTTGACCTTTGAGGCTTTATGGCTATCAAATTACAATGGAAAATGGAGCTTTCAAATGTTCTGGGTGGATCCCTTTAATCCGGTTGAAATGTGAGATTAGGAAAACCCAAACTATTTCACTAAATCATATCCGTATTATAAAGAGCTACTTTTAAATGCACATGCTACATGTGTATGACCAGAAGCGAATAATGTAAATTTTCTAATCTCGTTGGCAACAAGCATTACCAGTCCATAAACGTAAATCGTTAAATCTTCTTTGCAGTTGCGACAAGAAATTTACGAGCTGCATAATATGTATTATTGTCCTACCTCAGTAGTTGGCAATATAATAGTAACCAAACGTTTTTATGAATGTAAACCATATTAAGCCCAGTAGTCTAGAAAAGACTGCCGGAAATTTGGTAGATGTGTGTCAAAAGATGCAAATTTGCTACAGATTTTTAAGTTTACTTGTAAGTGCCAATAATTTATTTAATACTATTTGATCCTTAACTTTTGAAGCTTTTCACCTTCTTAATCTCCTGGGATCTGAATTAATTTGTTTTTTTCCGTTTTTTTTTTTAGAATTTTTCTCAGATAATGTTTATAAAAAACTCAAAAAATACACATTTTTATTGACTATTTTTGAGGAACCTCAATGATATCCAATGTAATGAACAAGGGGGCATACTTGCGGTGCTGAAAATATAATGACTAAAATTTTTGGAAACAATAAATAAATACAGGGTGCTTATCCATATTTTGACTCATTTTAAATAACTCGTAAACGAAAAAGCTATCGAGTTGCGGTTTTTACTGAATAATTTCATTTTACTGAAAGTTTTTTTTAAGTATGTCATTTTATTTTGACAACCGAAAGTACCGAAAACAAAATAGCCCAATTTAAGGTATAGGACGTTGTTTTAAATGCAACACCCTGTATATTTTCTCAAAATCTTAAGGCTTATTTCTTCTCATTTTCAAAAATGTAAACAACGCTATAGTTATTTTTTAAAATAGCTCCAAAAACAGCATGTCGTTAAAAATTTCGCGGTTAATGTTATTTCTTGAGATGTCGGCTATGGAAACAAATTCACATTACCTATAATCGTCAGTATTGATCTTTTTTGACAAATTTTTTCGAAGTAGAAGTGTAAAATGTATGTATCTCTTTGAATGAAAAAGATAAGTGTGTGATAATGTTTGCAGAAACCCAGTCAATAATATCAACTCAAAGAAGATTTAGGAATATGCTTAATAAAACTGAATTCGCAAAAAACGCAATTAAAACCTGGAGAAGAAAAATTTGGAATACAGGTTGTTTAATACGCAGAAGGCGACTGATAATCCATGAAAATTTACTAAATAAGATAATACAAGTTGTGGAAGTAACCGAAGAACTTCCAAGCCTATCAACAAGAAAAATCGCATGTTCTACAGAAAATTATTCCTCGTTGCACACTGCAAAACATCATAACAAAAGTTCTCAAACTAAATTCTTTTAAGGTACAAATTTTGCAAGAAATTAAAAAATGAATTTTTAAAAAGTATACAATTATGCCAGACCTTACAAAATTTAACAAGAAAAAAACCGATAATTTTTGGAAAGGCTAAGAATGTCTGATGAGGCCACTTTATCCTTAAATGGAAACGTTTAGGAATATGCAAAAACAAAAAAAATGGCTAATATGGAAACTTTTTTGTATAGCTAGTCAGTTCGTATTTCAGGTAATACATAGTTTGGACGATATACAGTCAATATTTGAAGCCAAATATACTAAAAAGTTCGAAATCTTGATGATAACAAAATAGTGCATGCATTATTTGTGAAAAGTTAGCATTGCTTACAACTGCAAAGGAAATATATAGGTATTCAAGTAGTACAATAATTTTATATTCTATTCTCTAGACTATTAGTCCATATGCATACAAGTACTTAAGAGATTATGGGTATCTTATTTTACCACATCCTCAAACTATAATGGGTATTTGTAATAAACATTGATACCATCCAATATAATCAGCAAATTCAAGCGTATGATAGCTAAATCCTACAGTAAATGCAACCCGAATTAGTGTGGTTCTCGAATCGATATCGACGGACGGATCCGATGCGATTTCCACCGGTCGTCTATGGTCTAAATCCGAAATGACATGTCATACTTCCAACAAACGTCAATGTTTCATTTCCAAAATGAAAATATTCCGTAATCACCTAAGCAAAACAATATATTATCAAGTATAAATCAACGAGAAAATTTCCACAGAACGACCATCAAGTGTACAAAAAGTAAGATATAATTTCAGTGCTAGATATACCTAAATAACCTTAAAATATTGT
Source organism: Pissodes strobi (assembly GCA_016904865.1). Lineage (NCBI taxonomy): Eukaryota > Metazoa > Arthropoda > Insecta > Coleoptera > Curculionidae > Pissodes > Pissodes strobi. Next base: position 66,919 of record MU187011.1, read on the forward strand.
GAACTAATTAAAATCATTAATTAAATATCACCCTGTCGCAAGTTTGAACTTGAACTTGAAAAATGTTATATAAACATTCACTGTTAATTATAAACAATTTGAGCGGTCGACGGGAGCGACTTTAATCCTTAATGATGCAGCCATCAGCATTTTGTAACATATAAATACGCAGGCAAACGCCGAGTTAAGGAGACTTTCGGGTCTCTCAAACCGCTCAATTAGTCGCTGGGCAGTACACAGGTACATCCACTTCTAGTTGTTCTATCCCACAACCCCCATAACTGAGAACACTTATGCACAGGTATAAGGTTGTCAGGTCCTTACCTAACCTGGGTGAACGTATGCACAGGTATACGGCATTCGGGGGCTACTAACAAGTATAGAGAGAGTCGAATTTATGAAGTATTAGAACTTCTAGTAAAGGGATAGTTTTTGGGGAGTTTTAAAAAGTAGTGAAAGTGCCTTAGTAATTTGTGATAAACTTAAAAGACTTACCTTATAAATATCGGAACAATTACCTAAATAAAAGACAACCCGCTCACATAAAGTTTATTAATAAAATAGTAACGTTGCTTGCTAGAAAAACGTTGAACTAAGCCTCCCTCGAGAAGACATACATTTCATATTAATTGGGTATAGTGTAAACTCTTAATTCATCTATAATCTTAAACACGCCTTTATTAGTATACAATCTAACCGTTGTTAAGTTTGTTTGTAAATAAACTTGTTATTGTTTTTATCGATGTGTCTCCTTTATTATCTCTTCTCAACTTGACGTAGTGCGTTCCTAAATCTGAGTTACTCTCCTACACGCTAAGTAAGGCGTGTCGTCACAGATAAAAAATACAAGTCGTGACAATATAACTCGGCATACATTATAGTCCAAACTCCAATTAAGGCCGAAACCCACTGGGAACACGCCACGCCTTGCCACGTTACCCTATGCCATGTGACGAAAATGTATGCGTATATTCTTCCATTTAGTTACCTGTGTTGCGTACACACTCGACCCACGTGATGCCACGCCACGCCATCCGACGTGTGGCGATTCAAAATTCTCAGATGCTGCCGACGCGTGTTAGTACGTGTTAGATGTTCCCCCTGCCTTCCTAGCCCCACAGCACCCTGATTTCGTTCTTCCGTCTTTCATAGTGTATGCAAATATTTTGACGCGCCGGGATGATATTACGGAGCAAAATGCAACAAGAGCTGCTAATAGAAAAGGTACGGCAGTACGAGTTCCTGTATAATGTGCATTCCGCACAGTATATAGACCAGAACATGCGCCATGAAGCATGGGAGGAGATAGGAAGAGATTTAAAAATCACAGGCAAGTTGACATAATTTATTATAAAACTGTTACATTTACAAATTTAAATCAGTATTTAATTTTGCCCCCTTCGAATGATTGCGTGTTGCCAAGGTACACTGCCGTGAGGTGAAATGAACTATTCTCTAAATTGGTCTCTTACATAAAATGCTCTTTGTGAGATGTTACGTCTGAGTTGGTTAATATTAATTAAAGCTGAATTATATCCATTAAAAGATGATGTATCTGCATCAAAGTCGGGATTTTCAGTGCATAGCATATTATGTAGACAACAGCATGCCAGTACTATAGAATCTACCATATCTGGTTGAACTTCAAAATATCTGGTGAAAACTCTCCATCTAGAGGCAAGAATTCCAACACAATTTTCCGAGATACGTCTCGCTCGAGATAATCTGTAATTGAATATCTTTTTTGATTCATCTACGCCAAGTGTGTTTCGACTATATGGGCGAAGTAAATATGGAGTCAATGGGAATGCCTCATCTCCAACAATGACATGGGGTAGAGGAATTCCACCATCCACCAAAGGGGTGTCTGCAGGTACATTTAATTGTCCACACTGTAAAGACTGCACAAGAGCAGACTTAGAAAATATACTTCCGTCACTATTCCGGCCATACGACCCAACATCCACAGTGATGAACTTATAGTTTGCATCGACAAGTGCCAGTAAAACTATAGAATGTGCACCTTTATAATTATAATATGCGGAACCACCTCCAATAGGGCAATGGATGTTTATGAGTTTGCCATCAATGGCCCCGATACAATTAGGGAAGTTCCACATGTATTTGTACCTCTGAGCCACTTCCCTCCACAATTGTTCTGTTGGTTTCGGCATCACTATCGGATTTAAAACCTCCTAGATAGCCTTGCACACAGATTTCACTATATTCCTAACAGTGTTGAATCCGATTCTGAAAGTGAATCCGATTGATTGAAATGAGTTTCCTGTTGCTAGGTACCTGCAAAAATACGTGTTATTATTGTAATTACTATGGAGACAAAAGATTAGAGAGATCGAACTTCATTGTGAGATAAAAAAAACCATGTGAAATAATGCCGTAAAAAGTGCTTTTTGAATTTTCTAAAAAGCTTTATTGTGGTCACTGAAGTTACATTTTAAAGGTTATTTTTTATCAAATGTGACATTGACTAGATAATAGGTGTCATATTTGACCCTAAAATAAATTACAAATCTCAAACTACCACAAATGTAGGTCCCATGACCAATGAAGTTCGGTCTCCCTGAGCTCTAAGCTTTACTGGTAAACACATGTTTTAATTAGTAATGATTACATACATTCTGGTAAATAAAATATTTTTGTTTTAGCATCACAAGCCAAAGACTCATGTTCTAAACTTAGAAATTGTTTTTCTAATGCTCTAAAGCAACGGAATGCTAAGAAAAGTGGATAGGCTGTTAAAAAATATGTACCATGGAAATTTGAACAACAAATGGCATTTTTTCAACCTTATATGGACAGTAGGCAGTGAGTCTTATATCCGCTTAAATCTATATTGCATCGCTGTTAACCTTTATTAATTACAGGACACACGGTAATTTATCACAGTCAGACAATTCATCACAATTGTCAGAAGTAGAACGATCGCAGATGATTGAAGACGGTATAGACGATGAACCAGATAATGCCGAAGAAGCTGAAGATAACGAAATAAATGCTGGGGAGCATTCGGCTGTATCTTCTCCTTCCACAAGCAATGCAGAGAATACATCACAATCACGACCTCGACCTCAGCAACCACCACAACGAAAAAAACGCACTAATCCTGCTGAAGAAATTGTTGAAATTATGAAACAAAATTCGGAACTACGAATGAAAAAAGCCTCATACAGAGCTGATATTAATATGTTTCCGAATAACTTAAACGAAACAGAAATGTTTTATTTAAGCATGTCAAAAATAATACAAAAGTTGCCTCAGTCGGATCAAATTCGTATTCGGATGGAACTGTGCAGACTTGTGTCCGAAGCAGAAATGCGTCAACTTCAGACGCCGCCACATAATCAGACATTGACCTCACTTCAACCAACTTCATTTAGTCAGACACATACACAACCTCCCGTATATCATACTTTGACACCAGTTGAACGAAACTCCTGCGTTCCACTACAAACAGTGGCACCAACTGAAATACAGATATCGACATCTAATGAAACTGATTTTACGGAAACTTATTTGTCAAATCATTCATCATCAGCATGGCGCTAAAGATGTTTTCACCTTATGTTTTTGTAACATGTATATGATAATTTTCTAGTTTAAACTTGTTTCTTAAAATGAATATATGTTTTCACCTTATGTTTTTGTAACATGTATACCTATGAATGTTTTCTAGTTTTAACTTGTTTTCTAAAAAGGATCTATGTTCGTTTTTCAAATAAATGCTTATAATGTAGAAATAAATTTTACTTACCGTAAACACACTGCCAGACGTTCTCTCGTACCAATACATTTCCTAAATGTTGTGTTTCGCTTTTTAATCTTATCTTTCAAGAGATTGTGTAAATAATTAAATTGTTCTTTGTCCATACGGAAGTACATATGGTATCGACTACGATCTGCCTTCAGTTCTCTCATTAATACATGAAACGCACCATATTTTTCACGATTTCTGTTGATTTTGTGCACCCAAAATCTTCTTTTTCCCTTGCTGTGTAAAACCATAGCCGCAGCAGCACATTCTTCTAAAAACTCATTTTCACTAGACGAACTGCTTGTATACTCCATAACGTAGGTACTCAAGGCTACTGACAACTTTTCTGATTAAAATTTCTAGAGTAAATGAGCATGGCATCACGTCGCGTGTTACAAATATGCACACAACAGCACTGATGTGAACCTATGTCGCCTGACGTGAGGTGGCAGAGCGTGGCGTGTTGCCAGTGGGTTTCGGCCTTTACTCGGCTAATCTGTAAACAATCTATCACTATTGATTTCTTGTAGACACAACCCTCCAAGAAAGGCAGCCCACATCATCTCAATCGGATTAACTACGCAGTAAGGGGGGAAGCCGCAAAATAGTATGACCATGTGCTTCGCATAATTTGTCAATAACATATTCTTTTGTAAAGGTCTTTTTTTTAATAGCTTCCAATAACACTTTTTTGTTCTATATTTTTGCTCCCCATGAATTTGAGAATATCGTCTTTTTTATTACTGCTATTTGGAACTTTGCTTTGAAGGCGGGAATGATGGGATGCATTATCCATTACAATAACGGAATTTGGGGGAATATTCGGCAGCAATGGTTCGGTCAATCACTTTTCAAGTAGACTGACGGTCACGTCTTCATGATAATCAGCCGAAGAGGACTCTATATTTTTAGCAGACAATAATAAAGCATTGGGTACAAAGCCCATATCACTTCTTGCCTGCAGTATAATCACTCGTTTGCCGCGAAAACACGGCCTGTTTAATTTGCAATTACTGCTATCATCTACTCAATCATACTCAGCTACGTCAGGTGTATCAAACTATGTTTCATCTAAATACACTATTTCCCTTTTTGCTTGGCAATATTCCTGAATTTTGCGTAAGTAAACTTGCCGGTGAGCAACTATGCGCTGCGATTTCATGATAACCATTCTTTTAACCAATTTTTTATATTTGAAACCGCAATTGAGTAAGATGTTACGCAAAGTGTCGAGAGATTTGTATTCATAATTCTGGTAATCCGACAATTTATCTTGAGTCATCTCCAATGTCGGGACTTTGATGTCTTTGTTAAATTGATATACTACACGGCGTATAACTTCTTTGGAAGTATTACCATTTTTTTTAGCATTTGGTCGGATCTTTTTCGCTTTAAAGAATGGTCAATGATATCTCCTACCTTAATCACTTTATAAACTGTAGAGTGTGGAAGTTTAGTAAGCTCACAAAGTCGTTTTACTATTTCTTTTTCTGAGGCCTCATGATTTTCACTTTCCAAACATGTATACATATTTAAAATAATTCTTTGTGTTTGGATATGGAAGTCTATACAAAGCCCTAAAAGCTCTGCAAGGGCATTCGTTTTGGGATTTTCAGATTCCGATTCACCATCAGAAATATCGAAAGGTCTCCAAAACGCCATTTTGATTAGCTAAACATTGATTTCCAAGAACAACAAAATTACGTAATTAAAACAGAGGTAAAATACACACACCAACAACAATCACAAAAACAACAACAAAGTACAAAGCAAATACTGACAAAACTAACAAAACAAACTTGTCAAAACACGTAAACTGAAACCACGCGGTACAGGACTGACTGTCGTTAAAATCATACGATTTAAAAGCTCTAACTCTAAAAACAATTAAGGAATTTCGCAGGGACCAATCAAATGCGCTAGTTTTCCAATACCGCCCACATTTTGTGCGGACAGACTTCTCAAGTCAACGTAGACTATCTACCAGGAGCCGTCAATAAAGATTTTGATTTTATTTCATGCATTTCCACGCAAATCTATAAGAAATTGATCGTACCCCAATTTCCTAGCCGTTTACTCTGACTTCGTATAGAGTTTACCTATTTTTGTTCTTTTATGGCATGAAATTATTACGCTTGTAAATACTTACCAACTGGGTGTGTATAAAGTGATACCCTTTTCTATGTGCTCTATGTCACTTTCTAAGGGAGAAAAAAATGCTACATGAATACAATCAATGCGACTCCAAGAAAAGTAAGTTCTTCAAAAAATATTAAAGAAAAAAGTTATTATATTCGCATATACATAAATAATTTTAGGAAATTATCTATTTACCATGCTCTGGTGTCTTGTAATTCTTGGGCATTACGTGGAAGTCTTACATACGAACTTAAAATCTCAGGGCTGTTAAGTGCGTTTGAGTATTCTTCAATAGCACGACTGACAGATCATCGGGAAACCATGACACTACATCAAACATCTGTTTGATATGATCCTGCGGCAAGGAACGGTAATGCTGTGAGGATCTGTATAAAAAAATCAGCCGAAATTATTTACTACTACGTATATGGCATCACTGAAATTTCCTTTGCTTCAATATCCAAGGCTAACAATCTTGTTAGATGTGTCATCAGTAGTTCCAACAAATCAACTAATTCTATTGCTAAAGGTTTGGATAGCTGATACATTGTAATGAATTGATTGCCATTAAGTTCTTGAAAAGCATCCCTACGCTGAAAGACTGTTCGACGATTATTCCCATCAATTTCGGCATTTTCCAGTACCCTAGTCACTCCCAAAAGCGTCATATCTTCCAAATTAGCTACAGTAAACAAATTTAGTTACAAATTTTAAAATAGGTGCACCTACGCAAAAGTGATAAATAGAAATATGTTAACTTTTAATTTGTTATCAAAGAATAACTGCGAAAGTTCCACACTGCATTTTTCCAGAAAACCTGAAAACCCATAACAACCAGATTCAAAGAACACATAGCTCATTTAAAGTATGGTAGAATAGAAAAATCAAGTATTCAAGATTATGCATTAGAAAATAATCATAGAACAATGATTACAAATTTAAAAATAATTTGTGATCTGTAATTTTGAGATTATTAGGAGCATACGATAGTACTAATATGAAAGTATTATTATAGAAGCCACAGAACTCATATCAACTAAAATTAAATATGTTAAATAACATTTTGTTTAAACACAACCGATCGATTAACTTGTTGGTTTAGAAAAACCGCTGCACACAGATCATATAAATTACGGCTTTTATTTCCTTTTATACATCATATTACAGCGAAATATTTCAAATATATTTTATGCTGTATGTATTAAATTAATGTTTCATAAAATATATATTGCAAAATCATCCTATATGTTTTATTATTTGCGTGTTCGATTTTCATACATTCATTTGGCATATTCCGTATTTACAAGTAGTCAGATTTTGTGGGTGAATTTGATTCCTGATAAAGTAAAATATCACGGATGACCAAAAAATTTAACGAAAAAACCATTCGGCTGACTGCGAATTAATTTTTATTTGTCAATCCTTTTTCATGTACATATTATAGGTTTTAATGGAGATATGAGTAATAATAAGACTTGTTAATATTTAGAATGTAGTACAATGTGTTATATAGGTGAGGTCATTATTGACAAAATAGGCGAATTCAGATAATGCAACATGCACTATTGAATTATCGAGGACTTTTAGTTAGTCTTGGAAAGTATTCTCGCTTAACTCTCAGTGCTGTGAACTTGTGAGAAACTACCCAACAATGGAACTGTGTTGGTTAAGTGATAAACGCAAGGTGCATACTCGGGTTAGTTTGGGTTACGTCTATTGTGGACAGTAAGCTAACCTTATATGGCTTATGTTGAAGAATGTGTAAATAGACCTTCAGATTACAAAGTCAATATAATCCTTAAATATGCGTGACTAGACGTAAAGGGTGGCAACACACACGCAAAGGAGAAGCTTCATTCAAGAAAACCTCAACAAAACCGATTACTATCAAGAGCCAAGCGAGAATATCTTTCGAGACATTACTTTGATTACGCGATTGAGTCCGCTACCTTTCCGATGAGGCTGACGATGGAATTTATGCGATCAGGTTTTACGGGGATCGCTTACTTTCGCGGCTTAAGAGAGAATGTTTATTATTTAAGAGCTTTAAGCGATACTATTATTAATCCAAGGCTTAGAGCCAGATTTCAATGGTGAGTGAATTCACCATCTTTCCGATGGGGAGAACGAAAGAACTTACGTGGCAGAGTCCACGGAAACCTTCGTCAACCAAGATTTAAGCGTTTTCTTTGTTTCGCGCCGAAATTTGTCCCTACCTCTAAAATAACACTTCCGACTAACTAAAAATTTAGTGTAATTGTTTTCCTAAGTTTTAAATATGAATTTTAGGAACACGTTTATCGAAATGCCCTAATTATTTTTAAAGAAGTTCTGTTATAAAAAAACGGAATGTGGGTGTTCGAGATTGGTCGGTATAAACAATTAATTCTTAAACCAATTATCACCATAAAGGAGAGGGTGGTAATTTACTTTATAATTAACCGCTATTATTAGTGGATTGTATCAAAATAGTTGGAGGGGTTGTATTCATAGGGCGTGAATTGAAACATGTATTTTAGGTATTACGTACTTTAATAAAGCAAGATTTAATTAGCATTAAATATGATTAATATAAATATACAATGATTTCTAACTACTTTCAAGCATTCATCCTTTGATACATAAAACTAAATAGGTACTGTACAGGGTGGATCGAATTCGTGTCTATGTATGGGGAACTCAAAAACCGTAAAAGATACAGTGTCGGTCAAATTAAGGCAAAATTGCGCATTTAAGTGCCTAACAATATGCCGTTTAGAGAGTTTTAAAATTCCGAGTATTTACGGAGATATCCGAAAAAACTCGAAATTTTGGTTTAATTTTTTTCCTGGGCTTATTTAAAAACGGATTTCAAATCTAATTGCACTTTAACATTGCCACTTTTTCCGCTCTATCCAATGATGATATCCAGTTTGAAATCCGACGCTTAGTCTTCAAGGGATCATCATTAACTTTCTTTTTTTAAATACAAACTTCAATTTTTTTTATCGTTTTTCAGATGGTATTGGCGTTATTAATATGAGTAAGTGTTTTTATTTTTTTTTTATTTTTTTTTATTTTTATTATTTTTATTTTATATATTTTGCTTTGGCGTGATTTTAAATAATTTAAGGTAGGTACTTTTGAAATTTTCATATTTCATAAAAATATTTTATTTGTTTTTTGCATTAAGTGGAAAATTGGAGCCTGTATTAAAAATTAAAAATAGTAAAATTATTTTTTACGAGAATATGGTCATGAACTATTACTCAAACAAGTTGCTTAGTGCATTTTATTTATAAGCAAAATTCCAATAGGTGTTTTTCCATCAAAGTTCCTATAGTATCGTGTAGTATGATTATAAATTGTTGATGTTGTCTATTAAATAAATTTTTTAATGGGTGAAAAGTTGAGAATATTTTATCTTTGCAGTAAGCAACTTGTTTAAGTAATAGTTCATGGCCATATTCTCGTAAGAAATAATTTTACTATTTTTTATTTTTAATACGCTCCAATTTTCCACTTAATACAAAAAAACAAAATAAAATATTTTTATAGAATATAAAAATTTTTAAGAGTACCTACCTAAAATTATTTAAAATTACGCCAAAGCAAAATATATAATTTAAAAAATAATAATAAAAATTAAAAAAATAAATAAATAAAAAAAAACACATCGTCATATTAATAACGCCAATACCATCTGAAAACGATAAAAAAAATTAAAGTTCGTATTTAAAAAAAGAAAGTTGATGATGATCCCTTGAAGACGAAACGTCGGATTTCAAGCTGGATACCATCATTAGATAGAGCGGAAAAAGTAGCAATGCAAAAGTGCAATTCAATTTGAAATCCGTTCTTAAATAAGCCCAGGAAAAAAATAAAACGAATTTTCAAAATTTCGGTTTTTTCGGATATCTCCGGAAATACTCGGAATTTTAAAACTTTCTAAACGGCATATTGCTAGGCACCTAAATGCGCAATTTTGCCTTAATTTGACCAACACTGTATCTCTTACGGTTTTCGAGTTCCCCGTACATAGACACGAATTCGAGCCACCCTGTACATAAAGTTAACTATTATTAAATGTCTAACAAAACTTCTTGATTATTTAATTTAACAATAACTTCTTTCTTTACTAAAATTACTCAATTTTACCTCAACTAATTGCTTTTTTGTTCATACTAAATATCTTGTGATTTTACTTCTACGATTCCCTAAACTTAACTTTGCCAGGGATATAAGACCTCGAATCTTGAGTACAGGAACAGATTTTTTCTCTAACTACAAGTTTCCAATCGCCATTTTACCTTCTTCTATCTTCAACAGGAGAGACGCTACGAGTTGTATTGTCTCGAGAAAATGCGTTAAAACGCCCAAAGAGTCCTAAGTTCATTGTTGAAAAAAGGGAACACAGAGTACAGCAGATGTTTTCTAAATATCTTTGCAAACAAATGACAAAACTACAAAATATCTTGGCGTCAAACAGAGCTACGATCGGGTAGATATTCTGGGCACCAAATTCAAGCAGGACAGCGACAAAGGCTGTTGCTTCACCTGTGAGTGTTTGTAAGGCACCTTATTACTTCTTTCTTCGACTAAAACTTAAATTTTTTGAAGCTAACTATATATCTTGGTGTCAAAGACGGCAGCGACAAAGGCTGTTGTTTTTCGCGCCAAACTCAAGGAGAGCGGTGACTGGACCATTGCTTCACAAGTGAATGTTTGTCAGGTACTAAAATCTAATTTTTCCTACCGGTGCGAACAGAGAGAACAGGACGGGAATTTGCGCGGAGGCGGATGCATTTGATAGGGTAGAAACATGTATTTCTTTATTTGACACATTGTTCTTTACACAACATTGACGGAGACAAAGATATAATATATTGAGAGCGATTAATAACGATTTCCTTGAGGGAGTGACAACTAGCTTTTCAGCGATTGTTTTATATAACGGAATCTACCGACAATCCAGGTTTGGACTAAGGAGTAACTGAAATACAATGCTTTAAATGCACAAATCGCTGTTTACCAGCAGGGTGAAATTAATATATTTGGATTTTAATTATGACTCAATCATACTACGGACATACAGGGTGGTATCACCGAACTATACAGTGAAAAACGATAAGTTAATACCCATGTTGGGGTGTTTCCTCAACAGACATTATACTGGTAACTTCAAGATTTTTTAAGTGGGCTTTCTGTTAAGAGATGGTGCTGTGTGTGCCAATGTGAGAACTTATTGGCAATATAATAATTACTGTGTATTGAAATGCCAAACGCAGAGAGAACTAAATCGACAGATTCACAAACACGTTCATATTGTTTTTACTAAATTTGTTGCATGTTATTAAATGGATATCAAAACAGAAAATAATGGACAAAAATCTTCATATTATGATATAAGTGCCTTATCACTTAACAGCTAAAATATCCTGGTAGCAGATTTCCCGACAAACTTTTATTCTTAGTTGCTTTTTTCATACAGATATGATGTTTCCAATTCAATTTCCGATTTTGTTATATAACAAAAAAATTAACAGATTCTATCTGTGGAAGTTGTTGTCCATTAAAAGTGACGTCTGGACATGTTCCCTTTCTTAGAGTAAGTAAAATTTACTTTAAGAAAATGTAATTTCGATTCGTTAAATTTATGACACCCTTTTTGTCGCCATGTCTAAAAATGTTGGTTAGATTACCTTGGAGCTTGTCGAATGCATATGCCTGTTGCAATAACTGTTGTGTCATCTGTGAACGTAGAAGAAAAAGGTGTGTTAGGTGAGGCAGCAGTAACAATTTGATAGATTGCTGGTCCTAGGGCCATGCCTAGGGGGTACTTCTAATTATATTAGTTAAATAAGATTGTAATACCTGATAATTTGGTGGTGGGACATTTTTATTTCATTTAAATAGTATACACATTTGCCACACCTTGTCGAAGCTTATAATAGGTTCAAGAAAGCAGCAGAATAGATCTCTTTGCCTTTGAACATTTTATTACCTCAACTATCCTATGTACTTGCTCAGTGGTAGCATATTCTTCATGAAATCCGAATTTATGTCCTGGGACAATATTCATTTCATGTGGGACTGTTTTCAGCATAGTTTGGGAACAATTTCTCAAATAGAAAGATAGACAACCGGCTGATAAACCTGTATCATAATACTTCTTTAGGCTACTGTCCAAGCTTGAAAATTAGATTAGGAGGCTAGACGTCAACTCTCAGTATTGCGTTTTAAATTTGAGTCAAGACAACTAAAGGTCATCATAGTTCTTGTTTTATGTCTTGCCCATAGATAAGACCGGGTTATTTTTGGAACTATTTTTTTTTGTGAATTACATCATTGTTTCAAATGGCACTCCCCATAGGACCATTTGAAATCGCGTTGCGCAGGAATTTCTCCTTCCTGCAGATTTTCTGGTAGAAATAATAGCGGACAGTCACTAGCATATATTGTTATCTAATCTTGTGACTTCATTTTTCTTGTAGCTTTCTACATAGTGTAGTTGATAACTCTTGTAGGAGTTAGTACCGGTGCATGTTTTTTCATTGTAGTTCTCTATGTTTTTAGTTGGTCTGTTTAGACTTCTTTGTCTTTTAAATGTCTAGTTGACATCCACCTATTCCTCAAGTTGCTACTGCTTTGTCTGTATTAACATAGAACCTTTTAGTAAACCTACCTATAGATGCGAACGGCAGCTAGTAATACAGTGGAGAGCTAGGTTCGTGGATCCTCGATACACTTTAATAAAGATATTGGGCACCTCTTAGTTAACTGTGACTCAACTAAGAAAAATCTATAATGTTATTAAATTCTGAAAAGTAATTTTTGGAGGAGCTTTTCAATAAGGCATAATATTTCTCCAAAATAATTACTTTATTCTTTCCCTAATGATGAGATACCTTGGTTTAAAACAAAAATTATATAGTATAATTACAATCACATGTATAAAAAGCAAAGCAATAGAAAAGAAGCATACAAAATATTGACTATTATTGACAATCGTGAGATACAAACTGTTAGGCAAATATCCTGCGTACCGATTAACAGGTTACCAGAATAATGGTAAATAGCGCACAAGGTTTAAAATTCATGATTTATTCTGCCGCAATAATACCAAATAAAATATGTGTATAATCACTCAATCTGTAGATAATCTAAATTTGCCGAGACAGCCTTACAAAAAAAGGTAAATGGTATGACTTAGAACTTATGAAGTAGGTTTTTCTAAATTAAATTTATTCTCCAAATTTATACCAGTGTTAGTATATATACAACTCCAGAGCACTTCAAATCATAACCTGTCTTTTCCAAACTTGTTACATCAGATCCAGCCGATGATAAGCTATAAAGGGATGACATGCAGTCGGTGGTTTAAACCTAAGATACGCAAGTAGTGGTTCTAACACAAATAACGCTGGAAAGGATATCGCAATTAGGCAAAGTGATATACGTGTGCCAGAGCGGAACCCGTGGAGAAGACTCTAAAAACAATTGTTTGTCTTAGCAAATGGTAAATATCTAATATTGAAATGTTTACTCATAACCTAACTAGCTTTTTATCTTACTTATAGATCTATCTATAGGGTTCTATGGCCCCTTTCCATCCTGGTAAAGGCCAGTGGAACAAGGCATAGTGTCTATTCGAGACTTACCAATAACAGTCAATTATAAAGATCGGCCATATGAGAGCAACAGCATCATAATTTCTTCTAGAAAGATTGGAAAATACAATTAATTCTACCGAAGAATGCATGAATATTTCGTGACTTACCACGTGGAGATAGGATTCCAATAACTCAACAATAACTTACATAGGTAGCCTCCATGGCCCTGGTTTGAGTCAAAATATATAAACGTAGCAAAAATATCAGAAAATAATGACCCTAACTATTTGAACCAGTCCATGAACATGAGGCACCTCGAAAAAGCTCCACAAAAGATGCC